>SNQJ01S0071929.1:0-13572 GCA_010110895.2 Picea sitchensis | reverse complement strand
GAATGAATTAATGATAAATGCTATGGAATGATTAATTATAGCAGTACCCATATGTTACACTCTGAGTTTAAGTATGTTTAATTCTGTTAAATACCTTATTTATAATTTCATGTACAGAATGGTAAACTGAGGGGGTTGGGAACTCCAGAGTAGTGAAAGGGTTCACTACAAATTGGTATCAGAGCAATTGGTACGCTACACCCAACCCACTATGTTGACATAGCCTTTTCCACAACAAAAATCATTGGTTGCGCAAGTTCCTGCACCTCCGACAGAAGGTAATCCAAATCATCCTCCTAGTGAGGAAGAGTCATCGAGTGCATACATTTACATGTTTAATGGGATAGATTTGACCACTCGTACTACGACATATGACACACCTCCGGCTAAAAATGATAAGGGAAAAGTAACGAATAGCACTACATCAGATCAACCTTCCACCACCATTACTCCTCCATCTTGGCCACTCCATATTGAGAAACCTACCTTTGACTCTATATTACGTCTGCCCAAGAGTACATTCAAAAGTCGACTTTCAATCCTTATTCACATGTTTCTAAAAAATACAACATCGTTGAAGATTTGGCCCAAGCATTGTGTTCTATGTTAGCTCTCGAAGTTCTACAACATTTCCCTAGTCAACGTAGGAGTCTTTTGGAAGCCATAAGAGAAATATATCCTGAGTCATCTAATAATATCACGTTTAACCTGGATAATTTCAAATCACGTCTCTCTCACCAACTTGCTTTCCAGGTCAATGTCGTTGTCCATAATCAACATATTCATTTCACAATCTGGGACGAGGGAGCTTCCACATGTGTCACATATTTGTCCTATTGGAAAGGCCTCAAATCACTTGGTATTAATCAATCTCCCACCATGTTATGAGCATTCGATGGGAGAGGTTTTTGTCCTCATGGAATATTATATTCCTCAGTCATTCAATTGGGAGGAAAAATTGTTTCAGTAGATGTTGAAGTAGTTGATTCTCCCCTCGATTACATCTTGTTGCTAGGAAGAAGTTGGTTTTATGCTATGATTATCGTCGCTTCCTCTATATTTTGATGTGTCCAATTTCCCCATTAAGGTAAAATTATGACTATCGATCAGTTAGATTACTACAGCCCCGACGCTCGCACTCAAACGACCAACAACATTCCTTTTATGGGATATTCTAAGATCACTTATGAAAGTGTTAGAGTAGGTCTCTTGAAAGACTCTTCCCTTATGGGTACCTTTTTTGCACCTCTTCCTCCCACTACGCAACATATCGCAACAATCAATATGATATTGAATATGGCACATCAATCCTAGGAATCATTTGATCCATGGATTGTGCCTAGTCCTTTAGAATTTGATGCAATAGGTGACACCATGCCACTTAGTCCCGCCGAGGCTAAAAAAGATGCCATCCAATTTGCCTCTCCTTCACTAGATGACCAACATTTGATGGTGTCTACAAATTACTCATTACCATCCTAGTTAGAGTCCCTATCCTCTACTTTCAATTACATCCTATAGATTTTTCCATCCGATGAATCTATTATGGAAATTTTTAATATCGAGGAGGAACCATGGGATGACAACCACCATCGTTCATCATTTATTCCGAGTTTGGATGACATTGAGAAAGATATATCCTCTATATTTCCTAACGACATCGTCGACTGTCCCCAATATCCAATACTCACTCAGGATACCATCTCCAAGGGGAATTTGGGAAACATCTCTTCTACGATTATTGTGGACATATCAATTAAAGAAGGTATTGTGGAAAAAATTTAGCTAAGCCCCAATTGTTCAACTGAAGAGGTTGAAACTTACACCGCCTTGTTCAAGGAATTTTGTGATATCTTCGCTTGGATTTATGAAGAAATTCAAGGTGTCTATCCATCGATCATTGTGCGTGAAATCAAGACTTACCCAAGAGTTAAACCTGTAAGACAAAAACTTTGCCTCGTTCATCTTAATAAATCCGCGGCCATAAAGGTAGAAGTAGGAAAAATGTTAAAGTCTGGTTTTATTTATCCTATGCCTCTGACCGAATGGGTTTCCAACATTGTTCTAGCTGCTAAGAAACAAGGGACAATTCATGTTTCTGTCGATTATCAGGATCTTAATAAGTATTGTCCCAAGGATAATTACCCTACACCATTTATCGACCAAATTATCGATAATTGTGTCCAAAGAGTCATTTTCTCCTTTATGGATGGATTTTCTGGATATAACTAGATTGACATTCTACCAACTGATCAACATAAAATAACCTTCATCTACCCTTGGGGGAAAATTTTTCTTATTGTAAATTACCTTTTGGCCTTAAAATGTTGGAGCTACTTTTCAACTGAACCGTAAGTATGCATTCCACGATATCAAACATATTGTTGAACCATACCTCAATGAATTTCTCACTCATTCGTCTCATCGACAAGAGCACATTGGTCCACCTCTGAGCCATTTCTTGATGTTGGTTTTACCATATCCATTTGGACCCCCACAAATGCATTTTCATTGTTGAATTAGAATGCCTCCTCAGCTTCATAGTCTCTAAAGATGAGAATAGGGTGGATCCCTTAAAAGTCAAAGGCATTCTAGCTTCACCTCCTCCCAACAACCTCACTCAGCTACAAAGTTTGCAAGGGAAAAAAATTCTTAGATGGAACTCACTTATGGGATTAAATTGCTCTTTACTGCAGTTCTTGTGCCCTGCGATAATCTCGAGAACAACCATTTTGAAGCTGTAGATATCAATCTTCTCATTGATTGAGCATTCCAGAAGCCACTTTGAGGCGAGGTAGCCTAGAGTGCCTCTCATCGTGGTCACCACGCGGCTCTCCTTGCAGTTAATGAGCATCGCCATGCCAAAATCGGATACCTTGGACACAAAATTCTCGTCGAGAAGGATGTTTTGAGGCTTCACATGCAAATGAATGATCTTAAACCGACATTCCTAATGTAAGTAGGCAAGGTCGTGAGTGGTACCCAATACAATATTGAATCTAATCGGCCAAGTAAGGAAGCTTGTCTTACTTTCATCGAAGAGCCATCGGTCTAAGGAGTCGTTGGGCATGTGGTTCTGCCATCATACCGAGACGAGCCGGTCGCATAGCCGCATCATTTCCTGCCCTCTTCCACGCCCTGTTCTGTGTAGTGCTGCTGCTACTTGTGTTGTCCCTCCTCCTTTCAAACGCTACTCTAAAAAACGAGAGGATAAATTCAACCAAATTCAAAAATTATCACAGGCACCCATCCAATAGAATTTGAAATTTTAGTTGTGAGGATAAGTCAAATCTCAATAAGTAGGATGTCGCCGCTGCCTGAGGCGAACGCTATCCCATGATATGGATGCTATGGTATGACATGAGAATGGACGACCATGCAGCAGCCGCCTGCCAATCGTGAGCCGCTACGCATGGTGGATAGCCTTCGCCACACAGCTGAACCTTTCCATACGGAAGCGACGTTGACCGAAGCCGCCCCGTTCATGGACCATTTATTATACATAAAAGTAATCCCGGCATTGATCTTGGTTTAGCAGGAGGCAGGGCAAGTTTGTCACAGAAGGATATGAGGGTTGAGGGTTTCCGATAGATATCCGGGTTCAAAGAAAAAGCCATGGACAGAGAGGCAGAGGAGCTCCAGTTACTCGGCGTCGGGGAAGAGGCTTTCAACATCGATCTCCGCTCCTCCCGCGGTAAACTAGTGCGTACTCTCGCGTTCACCCTGCTTCTCCCTCTCTCTTTTGCAACTCTGGTGCTGTACCTAATACCCGGCTATCTCCTTGATTCCGTTGATGAGGAAACCATTTTGATGGGGAACATCACGGGCGAGCATATGATGCGTACAATAACCTCGACATCGGGGGGCCTTCAACAGCTCCTGACGACGAACGGAGGTTTTGAATTTTGGATGTTGTCGACTGCGGCGGCGATGTACACGGCGGCCTCCATCTACACGGCCAATGAAGTTTCCTTTGCGAAGGCTATGACCGTCGTTCCCAGGGTATGGAAGCACCTGGCACTAACCCTCCTCTGGTTTTTCGCAATCGTCTTGGTACATACCACGGTCTACATAATGGCCTTCTTCTTGCTCATCTACACCGTAGGATTCGATAAATATGTGAATTCAAGAGATCTTCTTTTCGGCTGGAACAGAGTACTTCTGCCGCTGGCTCGCTATAGCTGTTTGGGTTTGGCTGTTACCATACCGTAATTTTGAGAAACGTGCGACACAAACATGAGGAAGAGGAAGCACCTCATTAAACGAAAACGGACAACTGTCTTGTCGCTGGTTATGCTTTACTTCATATTTAGCCAAGGCATTGGACTGTTTTGGTATGCAGTCTTTGTTCTGAAGAGTCGCCATGGCGTGTGGATTGGGGCGAGGCCAGTGTATGGGACATTCCTTCGTGGTTTGCTGTGCTTGGTTATGTTTTGGGGGCTGTTGATGCAGACCGAACTGTAGTTTGTGTGCAAATGGTACTAACATGAGAGCACAGCACAGATACTTCCCATTTTAAAGTTTATAAGGTGGGCGACGATGGGCTTCCTAATACCCTGGGCCTAGTTGTATTCCAGTACAATAAAATTTCAGATCGCAAGGTTAATGTATGTAAGGTGTTGTATATGAAATTTTGGTTATATGGTTAATCTTGCTTAATCATTTAAGCATTAATAATTACATATTTTTACAATAATTTTTAATGTGATTAGGTAAATGTTAAAAAGTAAACATGTTAGCGGATGCTTTGATAAATGCAAGAAAGTTATGAACCTGTCATCGATCCATTGATTTTGGAGGACTAATAAATCTTCAATGCATAGCCATCAAATTAGGGATCAAATTAGGGTTTAAAGTTAAAATAAGTTAAAATATCATTAATTGTCCCCATTGTCAATAGGTACTAGCAACAACCACATTAATGTAAAAGTGGTTGATACTCATGTCGGCCATTTTTTCACTTTTTTTTAATTAATGGCGTCGATGGGCGTATATCAACCACATTATCAAAATGATTCGATACATGAATAACGACAAACATGCATAAATACAACCATGAACATATTTTGATACAATTTAAATGTAATATTTAAATAATGTTAGTATTCTTTAGTATTATTTAAAAATAAAATAATAAAAAATTTAGTTAATATTCATATAAAATTAATAATTTAATAATAATACTTAAATAATAATTTTAATTATTAAATAACAAAAATTATTATTTCTTAATAAAATAATGAAACAATAAATAAATTATTAGAAATTGATTATTTAATTATGAAAATTGATAAATTGAGAAATTATATAATATTTATTAATTAATAATAATTAAATTATGGTCTTAATTGATTATAGATAATAAATTAATATTAAATAAAAGTATTTATAAGTGAAAATAATATCTACGAGGAAATAAGAAAATTAATAAAAGAAATAAATTCATTATTAAATTAATACAATAAAAATGGAAAAATGCATTTATATATTAAATTAATTTATAAAAAATAATAAATAACAAAGTATTTAATAAAGTTAATAGAAAACAAAATAATAAAATTATTACATGTAATAAGAAAATAATAAAAAATGAGGTGTTAAAATACATTATGTATAAATAGGGAAGACAGCATTAATGTGTATAAATACTAATGTATTGATTAATAAATATCTTAGTGAATTAATTAGTGTATATTAGTTAATGTATTAAAATATTAAATAATAACTAAATTATTAAAAATGATTGTTTAATTATCAAAAGTAATTAATTAGAAATTATTTAATATTAATATTTAATTAATAATAATAAAAGTATTAATTCTCAATTGATTATATAACTAATAAAAGTAATATTAAACAAGAATTGTTATAAATTAGAAAATTAGATATAAAAGAATAAAAAGATAAAAAATAAATACATTATTAAAATAATACATTAATACTTGAAAAAAATAAATTTGTATATTATAAAATTGAATTTAGAAAAAATAAAATGGTAAATAACAAATTGTTGTAAAGTGTAAAATAAAAATAATAAAAGTATTATGTTAGTAATAAAGTAATAAAACATTAATAATGCATTATTTAATAAATAAGGAAGACAACACTAAAATGTATAAATACATTAATGTGATTAATTAATTAATACTTTAATAAATGCATAAATAAAATATCAATATATTAATGTATAACCTAATATACTAATATATTAATGTAACATGTACATAATAAAATATATTAAGGAGTTGAATTTATTAATAAAATATAAAAAAAAAAAAAAAAAAAAAAAAAAAAAAAAAAAAAAAAAAAAAAAAAAAAAAAACAAATATACATTAATAAAGTATTAGAATTTGAAAAAATACAATAATACATAACATTAATAGCAGTATTTACATTGATAAAATATTAATAATGCATGAATAAAATAAAAATTACATTATAATAAAAACACATTAATATATTTATAATAGATTGATGTATTATTTAAACTATACAATAATGATATATAAATGGATGTATAAAATACTAAATACATTAATGTGTTAAGTATTAAATGTATAAAACAATACTTACTACAATAATGCATTAAATGTATTAATCTTGTTATTATATTTAATAACATTAATATATTAATGCATTAAATGCATTAATACATTAAATGTATTAATGCATTAATGTGTTAATATTTAAGACATTAAATACATTAATGTATTAATGCATTAAATACATTAATGTATTAATGCATTAAATACATTAATGTGTTAATGCATTAATAATGATATCTATTAAGGCATTAACACAATAATGTATTTAATGCATTAATACATTATTAATGTGTTAATACATTAATGTATTTAATGTATTAATGCATTAAATACATTAATGTGTTAATGTATTTAATACGTGTATTAAATACATTATTAATGTATTATCACATTAGCACGTATTAAATACATTGATGGCCATTTAATACATTAACGTGGTAATACATTGAAATATATTAATAATTAATATATTAATGAATTAAATACATTAATGTATGTCATTAGAAATATAATAATGTATTTAATACATTAATGTAGTAATAATATTTAATACGATGTGTGTTAAATACATTAATGTATTAAAATATTTTTTGTTACATCAGCGTTGAAGATGTTCATCACATCTAGATATTGAAATCTTCGTCGAGTGAAGCGTTTGGAAATGTTAGTCACAATGGATGTATGGAATCATGTTTTACTTTTAGACAATGATTTATATTTTTCTAAGGACATTCATAACAAAGGAAGTGTCGTCACATTGTGACGATAGAGGCTTTATCGTCAAAATGTGACATTGGGAATGTTAAATTCAGAATGTGACGTAGTCACAATGAAAATGGAAATGTTCATCATATGATGCGACATATGGAAATGCTCATCATAATGCGATGTAGGGAAATGATCGTCACATTGTGGCGTTGAAGTAAATGTTAAATTGAGAATCTGACCTTGAGGAAATGATGCGTCACATTGTGACGATGAAATGCGCGTTCGTCGGAGAATGCAACCTTGAAATGAGGTAGATCACATTGTGGCGATGGTAACGTTCGTCGAGAATACAACCTTGGAAATGGTGCGTCACATTGTGGCGTTGGTATCTAACCGTCGAGAATGCGGCGTAGTCACAATGCAATGAAATGTTCATCATAAATGTGACATTGAAATGCTCATCATAATAATGCTATGTTAGTCACAATGCAATGGAAATGTTCATCATAATTCAATGGAAATGTTAGTCACAATGAGATGTAATAGATGTGTTTACTTTTTAGAGGATGGTTATATGTTTCCTATAAGGACATTGATAACAAAAAGCGAAATCTTTGCCACATTGTGTGATGGGAAACATTAGGTGAAATCTTGCAGCGTTATTAATCATTACCGTCAAATCGCGGCGTTGGAAAATGCTCATCAAAAATCTGACGTTGGGAATGTTTATCATAATCCAATGTTTGTGGAAACACTTGACACATTGTAGAATCATATTTTACTTTAGAGCATTGGGAAAATGGTCATTAGAATGTGGCGTCAAGAATTCTTTGTATGGAAGTCACAATGGTGATCATGTTGTACTTTTACATAATGCAATAATGCATTTATACAATTAAATATTTTATTTAATTGTATTAAAGTATTCATCGATGGAAAACAATAATGTCGTTATAAATAAAAGTATTAAAACATTAATCTACAATGTAATGTATGAATATTAATTAATTAGTAAAAATAAATTTATGCATTTTAATATATAACTGTGAATGTTAAAATACATGTAAACATTTTATAACATAATCCTCAATATACTAATCAAGAATCATACATTAATAAAATATAAATTAATTACTCAAATTTCGACATTGGGAAATGTTCGTGAGAGTGCAACTTATGGAAATGTTAGTCACAAGATGTTAGTGCAACGTTTGAAAATTTCAGACCTCCAAGATGTTCACATAAAATAAAATATTATAAATCGATGAGATTATGTTTAACATTCACATTAATTTAGGGTAAACTTTTATATTTTTTTTCCATTTTGGGGCAATTATAATGTAAAAAGATAATTTGATAAAGTTTTTTTCAATGAGATTGCAACATTACATGGAGGGTTGTATAAATTTAAGTTTTCCTTGACGGTTTTATAAATCTATGGTTTTCATTAAGGATTATATAAATTAATACATAAATTTAATAAATACATTAATGTAAAGTATTAAATGATGAAAAATAATAATGTGTGTTATAAATAAAAGTATTAAAGAGCATTAATATATACAATGTAATGTATGAATATTAATTAATTAGTAAAAATTAATTTTATACATTTTAAAGATATAAGGGTGAATGTAAAATACGTTTATACATTTTATAACATAATCAATCAATATATTAATGAAACATCCTTACATTAAGAAAGTATAAAGAAATTAATAAAGCATTCTTAAAAACAAAATTAAAATATTAATACAATAATACATTAGTAAAAATGCATTGATAATGTTTATGAGGTTGACATCAATATTTTAACATACAATCCATTTAAGATATAATAATAATCCAATTTTAAGATATAATCCATTTCAAGATATAATCCATTAATCCATTTTAAGATATAATCCATTAATAATGTATTGTTCACATGTGTGTGAAATAAAAAATTTGATATAAATTATACTATGACAATGAAATAATAATAAATTGATTAAGTTGTTTTCAATGACACATATGAAGATTTAAAGGGTAATAAGGTAATGTTTAGTGTAAACATTTGAATAAAATTGTGACATTTCAACACATGGAAAATAATAATATTCAATAAGTAGACTTATGAACAATCTGATAAAATTGGTTGTCGTTATCATTTAAGCAAAATAAATTTTTTATATAAAATGTGAAGGTTTTAAGTACATAAAATATAATATCCAAATCCAACCATTTAAGCATGTAGGAGTGAACATAACATAAATCACTCCAAAATACAACCAGACTTATGACATATACAACACCAATTAACATCAACATGAACTTGACGACCCCTTTTCCTTTCGAGCCATTCTCTTATTAACTTTCTACCGGCTTCCCTGTCAGAAACATGTTGAAATGCTCGAACCATTTCCTTCAATTTAGCTAAGCATTGCAAAGTATCATGGAAAAGGTGCGTAGGAGTTCTAGTTCTCCTAGTTATCATATCTTCTCATTCCACTGTGGGATATAAATGCTTTATGAAAATGACAAACGCGACCGGTTTGATTAAGGTATGATCCTAGGAAGTAACTTTCATCACCATGGAGAAATGGAATAAGAAAAACAAATCCATTGTTGGAAACTTGATGACATTGAGCAAGGAATGAAGGGGATTTTAGAACAACATTCCATTGTTTACAAAGCTGTCCTAAATCTTGTTAATAAAATGGTAGCCAAAAGATGCGACTCAAATGCGGAATGGCAACGACTTTCCCACATTGTTGGATCCATAATGGTATGTTGAACTTGCCTAACAATGACAAAATATGAGCAGAGTGAATAGACGTATTATTTAATGAAATGTTAAGTATAAAACCTTTAATGAGTAACACAAAGAATAAAAACATAAATATTACAAATAAATAGAACAAAGAGAAAGAAAAAATGAAGTAAAATAATATAAGCATTAAATGTAAGGATCTATACATATGAAGCATATTTAAAACCCATATAATTTTAAAAAAACATCCAATCAATACATAATGTGAGCACGAAAATGATTACATATAAAAAAATATAAACTATGAAGATATAAAGGATGTACATGTATTAAGCATATTTAAAACCCAAATATTACAGAAGAACATGGATATTAATGTGGTTGTTGGATATTATAGAAGAACATGCAGGAGGCATGTATTACAGACTTTAGAGTAGAGCAAGATATATTTGAACTGAATGACAGGGCATTGAGGCCATCAAGCAAAGGACTACATCTAATGCACAAGCCAAGCTTCTGGCACACTGTCGTGACAAATACTATCTTTGAGAACTTTGTCTATATAGACACAAGGTATTAGGATTCATTATAGTTCATATCACATTATTATTCATATCGCATTATTATTCATATCACATTATTATTAATGTCACATTATTATTAATGTTAACTATAATGCTTTAACATTAAGTTAACATTATAGTTAATAAATGTTGAAAGGCCTGCATTGTAGACTGTAGTGGTCTCTTGTTCCATTAGAAGCCTACAACCAACATATTTATTCTTCCATCCCATGGCCTGTAAATTTGCAATTGATTGCGATTTACATTATGGAAATATATCGGTTCTAATTTTTTTTTTTATTTGAATACTTTTTCCTTATAGTATTTTTAAATTGTTTTGTATGATCACAGTGCAAGAAGAAGCCAATGAGGAGGCTCAAAAGAAGGCGTGGGAAGATGAGACAGAGATCTAAGAAACTTAACATTCGTGGCTATTCTAGAAATATAGCTTTGGCTGTTCTATTGTTGTTTTTTGCAGTTTTGGATGGTGTGGATTGTATACTTTGTTGTGAAGAAGAATGCAATTTTTTTGGTGTATTAATGTAATGTATCGTATACCCATATCAATTTTTGTATCATGCCATTACAAAATTTTAAATAAAGTTTCCATAGCTGACTCTTGGCATATTAAGTTTGGTGTACTTGTTCGCCAACCCAACGACGAAGCCAGGTTGCCGCGAAACCCTAATATCTGTATGAGGATGTTAAGGTGAACATTTTAGATTCCTGACATCTTGAGAATACATACATATGAAATCATGATAAATTATTTCACTACGAGGACCCGGACTTCGTTATTTTGAGCCCTTCAATTTTGGTACAGTCTATGAATTACTTTGCAAATCCTAGCGTTATTTTTGAATGTTAAAAATAAATGAAATTTTTAATACAAAAACCTAACCTAAATTGAACGCTTTCTTGAAAAAAAATCTTAACCCTAATTTATAGTAGACCTAAACTACAGATTACTGCAAATAATGTTTTAAGTCTATAGATTACGCAAAATCCGCGTTTCTTTTAGATGTTTAAAAAATAAATGAAATTTTAAAAAACCTTAATCCTGTTGAAAAAAAATCTAAACCTAATTTTTTAGTAGACCTATTCTGATTATGACTGAATAACCAAACCCGTGATTGATCTTAAACCAGGGGGATTTTCGAAAACCATTAATTCCAATCATGCAGCTTTGAGAAGAGCTAATGTAAAATAGTGAGTGGTTAGTTGTTTGAAATTTGTATTCACACATCTCAATTTATAGAAAATCAGCAATCAGGTGATTTACTTTGAAAGGATAACACGTCTAGAAGGCCTCAAATATAAAATCTATAAGTGTAGAGAAATGTTGTGGACAATGTTTGGAAATTTCTCTCAAAGGAAAGTGAATCTAGGAACTAAGATGTCGTCGGGATATGAAACTCTTGCCCTGGTGGGAAAGGGAAACTGATTCTAGGAACTAAGATGTCGTCTGGATATGAAACCCTTGACTTCCATCACTTGAAGGTGTCGGCCAAAGCATTGAAGTTTTTACAAGACCAGACTCGTTATTTTTTGAGCCCTTCAATTTTTAATTTTTATTCTGCAAATCTAACGTTATTTTTTAGATGTTAAAAAATGGGGGTACAATACAAAACCCTAACCTAAGTTGAGCGGCTTTCTTAAAAAAATCTTAACCCTAATTTTTAGTAGACCTAAACTACAGATTATTGCAAATAATGTTTTTAGTCTATAGATTACTGCAAATCACGTTATTTTTTTTAGATGGTAAAAAAAATAAATGAAATTTTTTAATACAAAGGCAATCTAAATTGAGCTTTTCTTGAAAAAATCTAAACCTAATTTTTAGTAGACTAAACTTCTGATTCTTGCCAAATCTAACATTATGTTTAAATTTAAAAAAAAATTCTTAATACAAAACCCTAACCTAAAATTAACGCTTTCCTAAACCAAAACCTTAACCCTCATTTTTTTAGTAGACCTAAATTGCATGCCTATTGGCGTTATCCATCCATATGGTATTATGTTAATAATTTCTTTATTATGCCTATAGTGGCATGGTATATAACATATTAATTTAACAATTGCCAAGTTTTTTCTAAGGTAAAACATTATAAACTTATTTTTATTTTTAAACATATTTACAAGATCTGATTGGCTAATAAAATCAATCCCTTATTGTCGAAGGAGAGGAGGATCATAAATGCGAACATATCTTCTAATATTAGCATATCAAGGTGATACTGGCACTAAGGGTGGAGTCCGATTGACAATTAATAACCGAGGGCGGGGATGTTATTATCGAAGCCGATAGAGAGACAAACAGGGTCATGGAGAAGGGACTGCATGTATTGAAGAGAAATCGGGGGATACATTACTTTTCGTTGGTGTGTAAAGTCCATAGCATGAATATTTCGTTGATAATAAAACGAACCGAGGTTGGCTCATTTCTTCTTCATCATTTTGGAGTTGTTGGTCGAGCCAACACTCGAAAGGCTATGCAAGCTTCTTGGCAATTATTTTTTTAAACATATTTTACAAGATCTGATTGGCTAATAAAATCAATCCCTTATTGTCGAAGGAGAGGAGGATCATAAATGCGAACATATCTTCTAATATTAGCATATCAAGGTGATACTGGCACTAAGGGTGGAGTCCGATTGACAATTAATAACCGAGGGCGGGGATGTTATTATCGAAGCCGATAGAGAGACAAACAGGGTCATGGAGAAGGGACTGCATGTATTGAAGAGAAATCGGGGGATACAGTACTTTTCGTTGGTGTGTAAAGTCCATAGCATGAATATTTCGTTGATAATAAAAACGAACCGAGGTTGGCTCATTTCTTCTTCATCATTTTGGAGTTGAAGGCTATGCAAGCTTCTTGGCAATGTGGAAAATGACATCAGCTGAGGAAATGATATCGACGCTCTTGTGTCCCTCTGCCACCATTCCATGGTCGGCGTTAGGAGTACTACAACCTGAATAACCAAACCGACAGATTGATCTT
>SNQJ01S0071928.1:17405-38119 GCA_010110895.2 Picea sitchensis | reverse complement strand
ATTAAAATGGGGGAAAATAAAATATAAGTTTAAATGGGTTACGTATCCCATAAGGGATAACGTAACCCATACGTAAAATGAGCATTAAGTAAAGGATAAGCCCATTTAATAGAAATAAATGTATGGACAAGGTTTGGTGAGGAGTGCAGGTGCGAGGGAGGTGAAGGAGGCATAAGGGAGGGAGAAGGAGGATAGAGGATTTTTATTCATTTTGGAGGGATGGAGTCATGCATTCGACAGGAGAGTGATTTTTGAAGCTTTGAGACAGAGTTAGAACAGTGGGATTTACAGTGCACACCGGGGCTGAGGGGTTTTGGGCTCGGAGGGCTAGGACGTCCGTAGATGTCCTAGGGCCAGGCGTACTGGTCGGTAGGGTGGCCGGTTTTGGGGTGTTCAAGCGAAGGTTCAAGCGAAGATTCAGGATGCCGCAGATAGTAGCATCAGAGACAGGTATTTAAACTCAAAATTCTGAAGTGTTTACTTAAATTTAAATTGTATGCAAATTGTTGTGTAAAATGTTAGTTTATTTATTAAAATCTGGAAATGAATATGCTAGAGTAAGCACATTTTTAGTGAATTTTAAAATTTTCTGCTCTATTTTAATTCATGTTATCTTAAATTAAAAGCCGGTTACTACAGGTTCTTAACAGCATCTACAAGGGCCGACCGATCCATCTTGGTAAGCTCATTGTAAATTATTAGTAGAGATTTCTATTTCATGTACTTGTTGTTTTGATTTCATTTTTTATTTCACTATTAGAATTGATTGCACAGTGTGGCAATACATGAACAATTGGGAGTCCATCATTCGCATTAAATAATCCATCAAATGGAACATGTCATTAAGACCTATGTTTCCTGTGCAGAAATGAAGTAATTTTCCAGAATTGCAAGATTGTAAGATTGTATTAAATTTCTTTTTTTGATGTATCAATTGATTTTGAAGAGTGAGTGTGTAGAATTAGATAAAAATTTCTTTCAAGTTTGAAGTGAGTTGTTACAGGAAATGATATCAGACTTCATCTCTCATCTTCATGCACCATATAATGAAGTCTCTCAATCATATTAATTGTTTCTTGTATTAAATAAGGTTTGATTGGAATTGATAGGGTTAAGTTTGGTTTCTTTTCAAGAGTAAATAGAGTGCATTATCAATTGTTATGTGAATTCAATTGCTATGGGAAGAAATATCTAAGTTCATCTCTCCATTTCATGAACCTCTAATGAACATACTTTTCATCTAAGAAAGATCCTTTTCAACTAAGTATTTGTTTGAGAGTTTTACTATGATATTTATCTTCTAGGTTTGAAGTTGTGTGAATAATTTAGATATTCCAAAACAGAGTATTTTGTTTTTGATGGTTTTCTTATCTAAGCTATACTAAACAGACATAGAAACCTATCTGTTATCGGCACATATAGTGCATCAACTCTACTGATTACGAATCCTGGTTGATAATTTATTTTTGGTAATATATTATGCAAATAATTGCACCAACAGAGAGCCTTACACATTTCAATTGTGGCGAGCCCTAAAAACACTATTTAGGGCCTCAAAACGGCCCCGGAAGTCATGGACCCAAAAACTAGGAAAAATTTGTCGACTAGAAAACTGCCAAAATGAGCCAATTAGAATAGGTGGGAGGCCACCGACATCCATCTGGATCAATCCTCCCCCCTTAAGAAGAAATGGTCTCCATTGCATTGAGTTCTCCCATTAGATGAGGAAATTTCTGCTGAATTGTAAAATGTAGCAGAAAACAAGATTTCTAGAATGGTAGCAGCTTATCTATGAGAAGAGATGTGATGGTTGTGCTCATTTGTGAGAAAATGATTAAAATGAGGCTCTCAAGGAATTTTTACAATAAAAAGGAATGTAAAAAACATTGATCCGGATTTTATGAGAAGAACGAAATGAATACAAATTATTATAAAAAGATGCTTAACACATAATAACAGATATATAGTAAAAATGGTTTCTATTCAATAAGGAAATAAATTGAAACTGTAAACTGTAGCGGAAAACAAGCTTGCTAGAATGGTGGCGGATTATCTTTGAGAAGATATGTGACAGCTACGCTCATTCACTAGACAATTATTACAATGAGTCTCTCAAGGCCTTTTTACAATAAACAGGAATTTCAAAAACCCTAGACATCCAAAAACCAAACCCTAGGAGATGAAGCACCAAAATTCATGTCGGCCCCGTTTGGGTTAGTTAGTACATCAAATTCACAAGTTCATAAGTTTTTCACACGATATCCATTTTAGGCGCATGATAGCTCGTTGGAAATTTATATCCAAGGACTACACATGTTTCCTGTGGTGAGCCCCGGAAGTCAAGGACCCGAAAACTAGGAAAACATTGTCGAACTGGAAAACTGCCAAAATGAGCTAGTTGTAACAGGTGGGAGGCCACCGACATCCATCTAGATCACCAAAGTTCCTTGAGAATTCTTCTCCTTCTTGTCTTATTCAATCTGAATAAAATGTTACATATCTAACCTTGGTCCACACCTAAGACACAATCGGCATCATACTCTCTTGCTTACACAAGAACAAACCTATAGCCAATTTGGCTTACATCTACATGACCAACAATCTATATCTAAATATTTCTCTAAATATAATCTATCTTACGATTCATTAATTATCATTTACGATCCTGCAACATTCCTCTTTCTAGGATTTACAATAGACAAAACCCTAAAGAGATGACGCCCCAAAATGGTTACAGATTCATGCATATCATTAGCTACAAATATTATGAATCTTAGGATTCTGTTAAAAATGACTCCAAGTCGGATTACGAGTCGACTATGAGTCAGAATTCATTCGTTCTTCAGTCAGTCGCTACACACCCTCCTGTGGACCACTTGTTGTTTGACCTCTTCGAATTTTTTTCGACGCCTTTACCATGTTGAACATTCTCTACCTTCAACTTAGACTTTACCTAGTCGACTAACCTCTTCCTTCGACTTGTTGTCGATCCACCTCGACTTCGACCATCATTCGATCCACCTTGACTTTCACTGTAAATAATATAACAACCCAACAAGGGAGGGGGATACAGAGTGAGGGGGAGAGAGGGGGATACACAAGAGAGAGAGAGAGAAGGGAGAGGGAGATAAGGGGAGGGAGGTGTTGTGGGATATTTCCATTGTGACTTTAGGTCATGTCACAATAAATATTGACCAAGTGAAAGATATAACCCTAACCCATACACAATAATTGTAATGAAATAACTACATTATCAAAGAGGGAATAAAATTTCACACCGTGTATCCTTACGTTCGATGTTGTTCCCAAATCTCGACCTTGGTACTAATATTAACTCCTACTTGAGTTAACCTATAAAACAAGATCAAGAAAGTGCTACAATAAGGTAGTTATAGCATAAAATCATGTAATTAACTGATAGATATATTCAAATATGAAGAGTAATTAGACATACATAAAACAATTGAATCAATACTACACAAGTATGGGGCAAAGATAACTCTTTATTAGAAACGGTAAAATAAGTGGTTACAACCTGACTCCAACCACCGACACTTCCTCAAAGCCAACCTCCTAGGTTCCTCCAAAAGTTCCTTCAAGCATCACTTAGCAATATTTTTGCTCCTTGGATGACCCAATAAGGATAGGAACACACCTTATGGCCATATAATGAAAAGGAAGGAATGTTGTAACACGGGTTCCAGGTCACAAGGATGTTACTCAGAGGATGAAGGGGAATAGGGAGACTTGAAATTTCTTCAGCATAAATTTGCACCTAGGTTTTCCTCCTCATCCATGCCCCCAAATATTCCTTTATACCATCCTCAGGAATTTAAGGAGCTTGAATTCCATTTGGTATGGGCTCAGGGAGGTTGGGAAATGAGCCCAATTGAAATCCCCGCCTGAAAATGTGGAATTATTTTATTTTTTATAATTTGTGAGGGCATCCATGGGTTGTACACTAGAAAGGCACATATGTCTGTGTGTTTCACAAAGGTGACCTATGGATATAATAAAAAACATTGTTTTTTAAGTGTATTTGATGAGGAAAGTTTGGATTTAATCTCGCAAGTTGGGGACAAGGACTAAGCCATCTCACAATGCAAATGGTGTGGAAAATTATGGTATAAAAGATGCCCCCTACTGTGTGAGATCAGAAGGGAAACTAATGGACAAAAAAAATTATAACTATGAGAGGTGAGGATGCATTGAAGTAGATCCAAATGAATGTTCATGAATATTTGATCCAAGAATAGAAACCGTCAGTAGATACCAAGTAAGAGTATTCTCTTCCCAAGTCATGCATACCCATGCTTAGGAGTGATGTAAGCATGCCCCCCAAATCAAGTACACTGTGGGTCCATGGAATATATATGAAATTATGACTAATTTCCATGGCCATGAACAATACACAGTGGATCCATGTGATATATTTGAAGTAGCAAGCATGGCCACGAGGAATACACAGTGGATCCATATCAAAGTAGACCATAGCCATGAATAGATACACAATGGAGCTATGTCTCAAAATAAAAATAAAAGATATATGGGACCAATGGAGTGAAAAAAATGATCCTCTGCAAGTACCAATGTTTATGGGGTGGTACAATATATGTCGGGCAAGAGAACAAAATATGTGATGCTCATACCTCACCTGAAGTCTTCAAAATGATCTGTTATGGTACGAGTCTACACTGTGTGAATAGATGTGTTGGGTTTGAAAACAATGAGACATCATTTGATTAAAATTCATTCATGTATATCGTTAACAAAAATGAGATGAATTGCTAATGATGATAATGGGAATCAAGGTACCATGGTACAATCTAAAAAGTGTGAATAAATGAGATGATGTCGAACACCTGGTAGAATCTATTGAGCAGGGGACATTGATTTATTCTCACTGTCAATAGCATGGGAACTTACCACTAATTACTGCAAGCCCCAAGGTACCAAATATGACTCTATATCCCTATCCCAGAGTAATATGTTTTGAAGTTGATAGGAAGAGATACGCTGGAAGGAATGCATTAAGGCATCCTCCATCATCCACCACGAGGGGTAGAAGAAGGTAAAATATTTGGAAGGACTCAAACGAACATATTGTAAGGACCGCATTGAGATATGACTCTGACATGCACCATATGGAATGGCGTATGACATAGACTCTCTGAATAGTATCCAATAATAAAGACTATTGAAAAAGATGAGGAATCCATCAATGGGGTCAAATGGAAACCATGGTACTGCACAAATCCTTATCTGTGATGATCATTATTTAAATCAAACATAAGGGGAATCACTCAGTCAGTGACCAATGATGGTTTTTCATTTGTTGAGCACAAGTTCACCTATCAATTATGGAAATAGGCACATTGTGCTAGTCTAGATCATACTCTCGAAGCAATTTGTCGCAGTCGATAAGAGAATACCTACTAGAAAGAAGTCAACGGGGACCTTCTATACTATAATGAGTAAGAGACATAGATAGTTGTGATAATGAGATGAAATTAATGGACTCAGGAAGGCTGACTCAAAATTTTAAAGACTTACTCTAGAATGGTCAACTCGAGATGAAACATCCCTTGAACAAAAGCATGACACATTATGTGACTTTAGGTAGCATGACTATAAACTAGGATACATTTGTGATACATAAGGAATCCACAAACACTCCATATGGTTGGAATAATAACCAACTAGAGGATATTATTATCAACAATGAGAAGAAAGTATCCTAAAGCCATACTAAACTCAAAATATTGAGACATTGACTCAGGTTATGCTTTGTTCAAGGGCGACAAGATTACTTCCAATAAAAAGAGATAGACGCTTTCCCCCTTTTTTTGGTTTTTTGATATCTTTTTTTCTTTTTCATGTTATTAAAGCTTGAAAAGGAATTAAATAATGATGTAGTATAGTGGATCAAATGAGTGTCGCGGGTGAGAAAATTAGTTTCAAAGCGCAAGGAACATACCTACGCTTAATGCAAGGAAGCATATGCAGGATAAGGACACACAACGAATGTTTCCTCCAAGGTGAAGGTGTCGATTCGCAAAGGAATAAATTGCATGGCTGGAAACTGATAGGAATGCATAAGAAATTGGTTCAAAAAGAAAAAGTTGAAGCTGACAATAGGCCTAAAAGCGCATGAAGTTAATATGCAATGCAATTACAACTCAAGAAATTTTGGAATCCCTCGAAAGTGAATTATACAGAAAAATATTGAGAGGAATTCATGAGGCTTCAACGCAAAGACATGGCAGGAATAAAGAGGGCTTTCGAGCTTACGAAGAAACTGCAACATAGGTGTCAAAAATTCCAATGAGGTACTAATTAGGACACCCATGAAGAGGTAATATCTACCATTCATGAGCGACACATTTAACTGGTTAAAAAGGTATGATGTCACTAAAAAATGGGGTAGACCCTAAAAGCAATATGTTTTCAATATAGATAGATGCATTATGAAAGAGAAATGGAGCCTACACTATATGCCAGTAAGGAATACAATACATGTTGAAGAGTTGGAAAAAATATTGTTGTGAGCAACATATAATGGGGGGAGTCACGTAGGTAATAGACAGAAAAATATTGAGTGGAATAAATGTGGCTTCAAATGAAAAGTCATGGTGGGACTAAATAGAACTCCCAAACCTAAGAAAACTTGCAACATGAGCACCAGAATACAAAAGGGATTCTAAACTAGGGTGCCCATGGAAGGTAGGTTCTACCATCAACGAAATGGCGTTCTTAAGCAGATGGAAAGGTTTTGTCAATTGTTAATGGGATCGACCCCATGTTAATATGGTAATGGAAATTGTTAATGCAAATGTTGAAGTCATGTGAGACCTACTGTAAATACCAGTTACATGAAAAAATCACCTTCTACAGTCTTGAAAAGACTCATTCAATCGATAAAAGGACCAAATGTACCCAAAATATAGCTCTATAACCTGCAATGGCAACTACAACACTACATTATAGCTTGACATTAGTTCAATTTATGGAACAATGAGAAACTATGGTAAATGGGTTTCTAAAAAATTATATAAATAAGGCTATTTTTACAATTTTACCATATCATTTTTACTTTGAACCAAAATTACCCAAATTTGGAGAAACCCTTCCAACTTCACTTGGAGATTGCGACATCTTGGAGTGACCAAATAAAAATCCATCTGGACCAAGTAAGTTCCCAATCCATTGCTTCCACATTCATGCATTCAATTTTTAATTTTTATGAGAAATTGAAGGATACCCTTCCTTTTCTCCTCGCGACTCTGTGCATCTACAATTTTCCTCAAAGTAACTTTCAGATATCCACTACTAGTAAAAAACCAATCACGGATATCCGTGACTATCATAATAGGTACCCCCGGATGCCCAACATAAACTTGAAAAATCAAAGATTAATTTTCTTCTTTTAGATCTTGAGTAGGATGTTTGTTCATTGGAGGGAACATGAGCATGAAGAGGTTGATCGTGTAGTATTTGATGATGATGATTCCAAAGAATCCCTCTGGTAATGTGGCATGTAAAAGTTTCTCCAAATTGGTGGAATGTGAGATCAAAAGGGATTGTTAAATCTCCTCATTGGTTACTGGCATCTAGACGCAAAGGAATTTATTCTTGGTGGGTAGTCATTGACCATCACAGTTGAAGACATCTACTTCATCACCAATTTATATCATAGACGTGAAGTGTCCAAATTCACAACCCGCAAGAGAGGTAGTTAGACTATTAACAATTACATAAATAAATATTGTGAGGATGACATAGAGAAAACAAGCTCACAAGTGTCCATCAAGCACATCACCAACCTGAGTCTAAAGGTGATATTGTATACTATAGTGCACATTGTGGGATCCAAATCCTTGCACTTGTATTATCGGTCACAAATGTAGCATGGGATTGAGTGATTATGAAACAAAATGTTTGACTGGAGCACCGAAATGATTTCTTGCATGAAAACTCATCTCACTGATTGCAAGTTGTGAAAGAACACGAATTTTGTGTTTGGAAACGTTTTTTGCACATTATTTTTCGAGAGGGTACCAATGATGAGCCTAAAATATTGTTTTTGAGAACATTTACAAACATGGTCCATATTCCAGAATTGACTTCTCCAGAGATCCTGATGTCATCATTCCTCCCAGTGACGAGATTCAAGGCACATGTAACCTTAATTTTTTTTTATTTAATTTTTTTTTTAGATTATATATTATACAAGAAAGGAAGAAAAACATGCCTTTTTGGTGAGATACATAACATTAATACACTTTTTTCAAATGTGCAAATAGAGCATCGACAAGACCATTCGGTGTTCTAGGACATATCCATTGAGGGAGAGACGAAGCAGGGCTTAGTGATGAATCATCAAGGACCTTACGATGCGTGGGAAGAAACCTGGAGGCACTGGCATGATCCATATCGATGGCCACTATAGATGACTTGCTAGTAGGGATGCATCATCATGTTGTAGGAGTACCTTGAACATGGGTCCGCCTATTTCATCATTTGGCTAATGTCGTGGTTTTCTATGACAGAGTTGATCGGCGTCAGGACTAGACTATTACGTGTCGAGCGAACTATTTTGTTCTGATACATATTCGGGGTTGGTAGCCTAAATTTTGTACTATGGACCTATTTGGACATATGTGTGTGTATATATATATATATATATATATATTGTGTGTTATTTTTATATTCTATTTGCAAAGGATAAATATTTACATGTGCAAAATGTGTGTTTTTGTGTTATGAATGGTGTTAGCACCAGAAGTCACCTATGGATTGCGATAGAGGTAAGCTCAGTACCCATCAGGTTATATGTCACAGTTAATGGATTTAAAGAGGCCAAATGGGGCAGACTCAAGATAATATCGTTTTAACTTAGAAAATTGGGGTAGTATGGACAAGCAAATAAGTTCTTGATCAACTTCAATCAGTAAGTTGTAGCAAGGGTGAGTAGGA
The DNA here is from genome assembly GCA_010110895.2 of Picea sitchensis. Lineage (NCBI taxonomy): Eukaryota > Viridiplantae > Streptophyta > Pinopsida > Pinales > Pinaceae > Picea > Picea sitchensis. The sequence goes on along the minus strand of SNQJ01S0071928.1, from coordinate 29,143 downwards.
GGAACACATTGAGGAGAATATGTAAAGGTCTTCTCTGGACATCAGGTCCTCCAGCATGCCTAAGGAGGAAAAACTTTGAAAAAAAAGATCCTCTTCAATTCAAAGTTTCAGGAAACTGAAAGCACTATAACTGCACTACAATCAAACATCCATTACAACACAGTCACCACAATCCATGAGAATCCTTCGATCATGAAAATTTAGTATTAGACACAAATAAGATGGAAATAGAAGCTAAATTTCATTAAACAAGAAGTCTCATATCAAGTTACATAACTAGAGAACAAGAGCTTCATTAAAACATTACAATACGGGAGCTTAGCTCAACCATAGACCATTACAAAATATAAAAAATGCATACATATACTGAGAATTGTTGCAACCACCAGGAGCGTGATTAAGACCCTGCATTCAAAGCTTCCAGACGACATCAACTCTGTCAGACTGTGTGGGCATTCTTCTGTCAAACACGAGCTCATATCAACATGGGTTTTGCAAGAAAATATGCTCGCAGGAGTACCACGGGCTGACGGTTCAGTCCCCGCGGTCGAACCTTACATTTACAAAGTGAGTTGAGGTTTTAACCACCATGTTTTTTCATTAACATCCTTCATCGAGATCAGGACGGGACTTAACACCCCAGGATCTACCATGCGCTGCTAGCGGCTCTTTGAGTCAACCCGACACCTTGAAACCATGATGGTCTCATTCTTTAACTCATACATGCATCTACAACTTTTGGAGAAGGTCTAATGAAATTCACACTCTTTCCTTTGCACTCCCAAAGCTCTTGGTGCCATCTTCTCCTTCACCACATTTGTCCTTCATTCAAACTCGGGCCATGACCATGGGCCCAACTCTTGGGTGCATCGTGATTTCGCGTTTCGGTGGCCTTCACATCACTTGACTACACTCTCCTGATACCTGATATTGTGAAATTTCCCTTCTTCAGATGAACGGTCGGATCTGCTATGCATATGACGGCCATGATCGCTTTCAAAACTCCTTAAAGTTGTAATCATGCACTGGGTACTTACCTTTTTTCTTGGGTCCACCTCTTATGTGGCCTCGGGCTATGACCATGGGACCAACTCCTAGGTGCATTGCGATTTCGCGTTTCAGGAACTTGCACCTTTCTCCATGATGAAACCTCCGACTCGCGAAATCGTGATTTCTCTTATCAGCTTCCATGTGTCCCTCTAGTTTGGATGGCCTAGATCTATTTTCTTTTGACTCCTTCCAAAACTCCCAAAAGTCGGATCGACTGCCACCTATCCCCCTAAGATCCACAATCCAGATATAACCTTCATCATATCAGGATTTTGCGTCTTCGGAAGTTGAAAGATTAATCACCTCCCTTCTCCCGATTCCCGATTCTACGCTCACCTTAGATCGACGGTCCATGAATTTCCTCGATCCAACAACTCAGATCAAATCACGAGTCCTACCGGATCTGCCCTTTGAATTTTCCACTCTGTGAGTCAATGAAATGTTGATCTCTCGCTACGTACCCTTCCCAGTACCAACGACTAGGATTGACCTTGTGACTTCGGACCTCTCTATGATGTTAAACTTTGTGCAAATTTATGATCCCAATCGCCTGAGGGTCGCAAATCTAAACTTCAAATGGAACCTCCTCCGCTGAAAACTGAAACTGCTTGCTCGCTTGATGTGAGTCCATATTAGATCGCTCTAAGTGTTGCACTTTGTGCTCATGGATTCATCTTTCATGATCAAGGATTCAGACGACTGGATGTGGGCTGGGAAAACAGGGAGACCGGGGCACTTTAAACATAGAGGAGGGCAAACGAAAAAGATTTTACAAGCCGACGGGAGAAAAATTTAAGACTTGGTCTGCGAAAAGGAGAGAGACAGGGAAAAATTGCAGACTTAGGTAGAAACCACAAGCCCACAGGACTCTTACAAGTTCATGTGATAACAAATGGGACAAGTTCCAATCTAGATCCTAATTAACATATGCATCAGTTACTATATTAGCACACATAGGAACATGCTCATAGGTAATAAACTCAAATGATTGTTCCAGAAGACATACCCTAAGGAACCGATGTAACAATATTGGATCACAAATATGATATAAACCTTTCAATTATGAAACAACCAACTGAGAATCTAAGAACACATGAAGGTGTTGAATTCCATGTGACAAATCATCTCACAAAATCTCGATGACGATTCTATATTCAACAACATTATTTGTAGTTTCTCTAAGACAAACACCTCCAACAGATACTAGCTCATTAGTGGGAAAATAAATCACCCATGTAGTGGAAGCCAAGTTTCGAGCGTGATGACTGGCACTGTCTCCAAATCCAAAATAGACTAACGAATCCCCTGGAATTTTCTACATAGCATAAGCACAACAGTAAAAAATAAAAGGAAAAATGGAGAAACCTATACAAACCTATATACAACACTAAAAAAAATTACAAAGGAACTAGTACTTGATCCATCAGGATCAAGCATAGTACTTCTTAAGGTAGAGCCCATTTATGGGCTCTGAAAACACATTTCCCTTATAATATGATAACTCGTAAGACCATTTTTCCAACACATGTCGCATGATGTATGGACAGTGCCACATGGAGTTAAACTTGCCTGCCCCTAGGGAATCCTTCTCCTGGTCGTAGGCTAACACAAGGTATCCTTCGGAAAATACCCTTGGGTGGACAGGCTTGTCGTATTGAGACTTGACATGTTTTTTATGCACTTCATTTTTTAAAGTTGCATCTCAACGTTTCTTGTCAATATGTTCAAGATAAACAAGGCATTCCTCAAGTTGCATCATGTCGGGTAAGAGATCGACAAAAATTTTAAGCAATGAGATTTTGCATTCAATGGGAAAACCTGCTTCTACTCCATGAAAAAGTTGAAAAGGGGAGAAACTTGTTGTAGTTTTAACCGAGGTTCAATAGGCCAACAATGTCGGATATAACATTAAATTCTAATTTTCTCTGATTGAGTTAACTATCTGCTTCAATATTTTTTTAAGGATTTATTAATGGCTTCGACCTAACCATTAGAGTGAGGATAGTAAGCAGACAAATTCTCCTACATAAAACCTAGTTTCAATGCTAACTCAAACATCATGTGGTTTTGGAAGTGACTTCCATGGTCAGTGACAATTCTCTCGAAAAAACAAACCTAGCGATGACATGATTGAACACGAAAAGTGTTACGGTTTCACCTTCATTAGCGAACGTGAACATGGATTTTTTCCACTTAGTAAAGTAGTCAATGGCCACCATGATGTATCGATTCCCCATATATGAGGCTAGGTGGAACGTCATAAAATCTACTCCCACTTGGTGAAGGGGATAATAGTAATGATGGGAAATATAGGAGCAGGGTGCACGCACATCATCTTTGTAAATATTTGACAAGTTTGACATTTCTTGACCACTTTGACACAATATTTGAAGACTGTCTGCCAAATCGGTGCGCAAAATATTTTGGGTTGTTTCCAAAACTGATAAGTGACCTCCATAAGCTCCACCATGGCAGTCATTTAATACAACCTATGTTTCATCATGAGTGAGTCAATGACAAAGAATCGAGTCTACCCCTTGTGGTTACAAAGTGTCAGAAATAATGAGATAGTCCTTTGCTTGGTGATGAATCCATGGTTTCTCATCTTGTGAGAAATGAGGAGGAAACGTCAGAGTCTACAAATATATGAGGATGTCTCCATATCAAGGATAAGACGAATATATGAGGAAGATATGTGACGCATATGCGATACGCACTCTACGTCCGCTCACAGGATCGTTTTAAATTCCCTTTGGAGCCGAAGCGGCTCTTTTGAGTCCTGCCTGGAATCTCTGCTAAAACCCAATCCATAGGTCCTTTGTTCACCCACACGGCTCTTCCACACTTAATCGTGATCTTCCCTGACTTAGTTTTGGGTTTTGGGGTTTCTTGTTTCCCGATGTCAAGAGTTCCTGTCCTCCCGACACTCTCAAACTCCGATTTGTCGATGCGCTCCTTTCGGCCTTACCCCTCCTGGCTAAACTCCTAGTCCACATGACCAATATCTCACAAGACCACAGCCTTGTCTCCTATCGGGGTTTCGGACATCACAATGCCGAAATGTAAGGACACTTTGTCCACAGGATTCCCGATATCCCGATTCCCGATTTCCCGATGTGGCTCTCCTATCGGGACCTTTTCTAGAGGCCTCGATCACTGCCACGCGTCCCCTCAAGATGGACGGTCCTGATCGCCTCTTGCAATTTCGTGACTTCAAATTCCAGGAAGTCTTGTCCTCAGGACTCGCGAAACGCCGAACTCCGATGCGCCGAGTTGACCTTCTATCGGGACTTCCCCCGATAGACTGTATCTCTGCCACGTATCCCCAACTGATGGATGGCCCTGATCCAATCTCGTTGTTTCGAGACTTGAAGTGTCCCGACTTTCTTGACCTCGAGAACTCTGATATCCCGAGTGTCGATTATCCGCTATGCCGACAGCTGGCCCCACAAATGGCACTTCCTTCCTTTCAGGGTTTCGGACTTCGCAGTTCCGAAATGTATGGACTTCCTGTCCATGGAATCCCCGATATGAAGAACATCGATATCCCGATACCTGTCGAGACTTCTGCCTAGTGTGAGAAGGGTTAAACCCCGTGCACCTCTTGTCCGATCCAATGGTTGAAGGGATTTCCAAATGATATCCAACGGCTCATGATCTCCCCCTTCTATAGGCTTCTCCTATTCTCTCCTGGATGTGAAATCTTCAATGATCCAGATTTATTCGGCCGATCAATGACTGTTGTGCTCCCTCCTGAGCTTGCACATTGTCTTCCTGCACTTGGAAAAATCCCAAGTTCCCAAAGGCCTCGACCTTTTCCTTTCTTCTCTGTGATCTCCTTTACCTGAGTTCTCGTTGTGCGTTCTCCTCGATGTTGTTCCTCCTAAGCTTTGCTCCTTTCGAATCCTCGAAGGATTCTTCAAATCATGCACCTCTATAGAGTCTTCACGCACACACAGTGTTGCCTCTCCTGAGCTTCTCAACACTCATATCCCTAAGGGATTTTATCCTTCTTCTTTCTCCCACAGATGGAGAATATAATTCCCTCCTGGATATCATTCACTCAAACAAACTCTTGCTGAGTCTACAGGGTGTTCAACAACCCTGTGAAGATCCCTCAGTGGACTCTTCTTCAAATCACATAACTCAAAAGAGTTCTCTTCTCCTGTGCCTGTCTGCACACTGACTCAAATGCCCACCTGGCAGAGTGTCTTCTCCCAGAACTTCCAGTAGTTTTGTCCTCTTCTCCTGTGCACCTATGCACCCGCTCAATGCCCACCTGGCAGAGCTCTTCAGAATCCTCAGTGATTCTGGTTCTTCTTGAACTCATAGCAGAGCTCTCCCTCTATGCACTCCTTGCACCTGCTCAATGCCCACTTGGCAGAGCTTCACAGAACTCCTCAGAGCTTCTGTCTGCAAGTGTGTCTTTCATACACAGCCTTGCCTCCAAGGTGTTCAACAACCTTGAGGTCTTCACTGAGTTGTTGATTGCAGTTCTTGTGACGCAACACATCTTCGTCTGAACCCGCAGAATTCTGAAGTGCAACCTCTGTGCACGGCTATCAGAACCTGCAGTGTTCTGTCACACCCTCCTGGTGTGAAGCCTCAAAGACCTTCACCTGAAATTAGACACACTCTTGCAAATGCAAACCTACAACATACATCTACAGCATATAAGAACACTCACAGACATTCATTCAACACAGAAATACATGCAGGAAAAACCACTTACGTTTGTATTAAAATGGAAAATACCTGTTTGTACAAGGGTGTTCCTGAGCACGGCCTGTAACAAGGTCTCGACTCTTTCTCTTCTACTCTCTACTTGCAAACTTCCTCCTATCTCAACTTCTCACACACTACTATTCTTCCTACTACTCAAAATGAGATCCGAAATCTCCTTNATCTACATCCTGCGCAAAGGCATGGCTCTATGGCTCAACAACCTAGACATTAAATTACATTCAATTCAAAATAAAAGATGAGGGCTACGCCTCTCTTCAACATTGAATGTGTGTTCTCAACGTGGCTCGCTGGCTGGCTGACTGACGTGGAGAGATGCTCCTGCATCATACTCAGTTGCAAAATTCATTAGATCCTTCTCATGAGCTTCCCATCTTAGCTGTTGAAATCATCTCAGATCCCAAATCATCCTCTGGAGCTGTTCATCTGCTCCCTTTCCCTGTTGTTGTTGCTGTGGCTTCCGCGCTGCTGCTACTGTTGCTTCTTCCTTTCTACTCAGTTGCTCCTTGCTGGCAGTTTCTGCTGACCTTAACATCAACCTTCTGATGTCTTCTATCACTTCGTCCAGCTGCTCCAGTGGTTGGCTCCGTTCATGCAGTCTCCTCAGCTGCAAAAATTTTCTGCACATGGGTAGATCACTATGATCTCCCATGCCTTCTTCTTCATCAGCTTCCAACTTCAGCTATTGGATGTGCACGCTATGCACCTTCACCCTTCTCTCTAGGGATTCGAATTGTTCATACAGATCAGCCAAACTAATGTTGTCTGCTTCTTCTTCTGCAAACTCCCATGTTGCAATCTTTTCAGTCTCCTGGCTGAAAATATTGAGCCATTCCTCATAATGCTCATCATCCTCTTCTGCTTCTTCTGTTGTCAGCTTCAGTGCTACAGCTTCCTCAGCTTCCTGGCTGAATATGTTGAGCCATTCCTAAGAATGCTCATTTTCCTCTTCATCTTCTTGGGCAACTTCCAAATTCTGCTCCAATTCCTCTTCCCTGACAATTTCAGCTAGTTGTCCCTCTGTTGTTGTTGCATCGACAACACAGATTTCTGCCTCCTCCGGGCTAAGTGGTAGGAATATTTGTATTTCCCCAATCATCAGAATATTATCCTGATCTTCCTCCTCCTTTATCAGCTGCACCTTCTGATCCAAACTCATCCTTAAGCTCACCTACTCTGTCATCTCTTCTGGCCGATTCTGACTCACTTCTGAGTTCATGAGACCCTCAGATAGTCTCATCTGCTCATCCCTGCCCACCTAGAAATATGGGCTCTGGTCACTGCCCTCCTGGTAGATTATGAGATCAACTGATCCCATTTTCATCAGCACCCCTTGTTGAATTGAACTCACCTCCGAGTCCATGATACCTTCAGACAGTCTCGTATTCTCATCTCTACCCACCTGGCGATTTGAGATGCTCCAACTGCCCTCCTGGAAGTCCATGGAATCAACTGATTCCATCTCTGTTCCCTTGCCCCCCTGAAAAACTAGAAACCTTTCGCTACCCTCCTTGCAGTCTGTGAGATCCCGCAGTGACCTCATTTCATTGCCCACCTGACAATGTGAAACTCCTTGGCTGTCCTCCTGATAGTCCGTGAGATCCAACAACGATCTCAGCTCTTTGCCCACCTAGCAAATTGGAATTTCTACTATGCCCTCCTGGCAGTTCTTGATATCTTCTGCCGATCCCAATTCATTCTCCTCACCAAGAATGTCCCCAATATCTGGTTCACATACCTGAACCATTTCCTCATGTCCGTCGAGGTTTTCAGCATGCCTCAACCATCCTCTTAACAACCTACGCTATCTTCTAGCCATTAACTCCTTGACTGGCCATTTTTCTTTTGCCTTCCTCATGGGCCATTCATACACTCATCTCGGCTTGGCTTTCTGTTGCATCTGCAGTTCAATCTTTTCTATGTCTTCCCTTATTTCAGCGAGCTCTTTATCCATTTCTGCAAGCTTTTCTGCCTTGCTCTTCTTCCCAGCATGCCTATGGCTTTTAGTAGTCATGGCGTTGTCCCTGTCTTCTCTCCTAGCAAACTTGTTGTTGTCACTCCGCACTTAGAGTGTTTCTAGCTTCATCCTCCAGTCTTGCTGACTGTCTTCTTGATTGCTTCCTACCTGCAAACAATCCTTACAGAGTCTCCAGTGCTCTGTCTTCCTTTACCTTCTCGCTTCACCTGAAATATACAAGTGAAGTCCCTTCTCTGATACCACTTGACACAGTGTATCAGAGTACTCTTTTATCTCCTTCTGCCTCCTTCTACCTGAAATATACAAGAAAGAATCAAGCTCTGATACCACTTGACGCAGACACGAGACGCACTCTACGTCCGCTCACAGGATCATTTTAAATTCCCCTTGNCATTTGATTCTTGCCTGGAATCTCTGCTAAAACCCAATCCACAGGTCCTTTGTTCACCCACACGGCTCTTCCGCACTTAACCGTGATCTTCCCCGACTCAGTTTCGGGTTTCGGGGTTTCTTGTTTCCCGATGTCAAGAGTTCCTATCCTCCTGACACTCTCAAACTCCGATTTGCCGATGCGCTCCTTTTGGCCTTAGCCCCTCCTGGATAAACTCCTAGTCCACATGACCACTATCTCACAAGACCGCAGCCTTGTCTCCTATCTAGGTTTTGGACATCACAATGCCAAAATGCAAGGACACTTTGTCCACGGGATTCCCGATATCCCAATTCCCGATTTCTCGATGTGGCTCTCCTATCGGGACCTTTTCTGGAGGCCTCAATCACTTCCACGCGTCCCCTCAATATGGATGGTCCTGATCACCTCTCACGATTTCATGACTTCAAATGCCCGGAAGTCTTGTCCTCAAGAATAGTGAAACGCCGAACTCTGATGCGCCGATTTGACCTTCTATCGAGACTTCCCCCGATAGTCTGGATCTTCGCCATGTATCCCCAACTAATGGACGGCCCTGAACCAATCTTGATTTTTCGAGACTTGAAGTGTCCTGACTTCCTCAACATCAAGAACTCCGATATCCCGAGTGTCGATTATCCACTATGCTGACAACTGGCCCCACAAATGGCACTTCCTTCCTTTCGAGAATTTAGACTTCGCATTTCCGAAATGTATGGACTTCCTGTCCACGAAATCCCCGATATGACGAACGTCGATATCCCGATACCTATCGGGACTTCTGCCTGGCGTGAGAAGGGTTAAACCTCGTGCACCTCCTGTCCAATCCAACGGCTGACGGGATTTCCAAATGAGATCCAACGGCTCACGATCTCCCCCTTCTATAGGCTTCTCCTATTCTCTCCTGGATGTGAAATCTTCAATGGTCCAGATTTCTTCGGTCGATCCAACAGCTGTTGTGCTCCCTCCTGAGCTTTCACACTGTCTTCCTGCACTTGGAAAAATCCCAAGTTCCCAAAGGCCTCGACCTTTTCCTTTCTTCTCTGCAAGCTCCTTTACCTGAGTTCTCGCTATGCGTTCTCCTCGACGATGTTCCTCCTAAGCTTTGCTCCTTTCGAATCCTCGAAGGATTCTTCAACTCATGCACCTCTATAGAGTCTTCACACACACACAGTGTTGCCTCTCCTGAGCTTCTCAATACTCAGATCCCTAAGGGATTTTATCCTTCTTCTTTCTCCCACAGATGGAGAATATAATGCCCTCCTGGCTATCATTCACTCAAACAACCTCTTGCTGAGTCTGCAGGGTGTTCAACAACCCTATGAATATCCCTCAGTGGACTCTTCTTCAAATCACAGAACTCAAAAGAGTTCTCTTCTCCTATGCCTGTCTGCACACTGACTAAAATGCCCACCTGGAAGAGTGTCTTCTCCTAGAACTTCCAGTAGTTCTGTCCTCTTCTCCTGTGCACCTATGCACCCACTCAATGCCCACCTGGCAGAGCTCTTCAGAATCCTCAGTGATTCTAGTTCTTCTTGAACTCACAACAGAGTTCTCCCTCTGTGCACTCCTTGCACCTGCTCAATGCCCACTTGGCAGAGATTCACATAAATCCTCAGAGATTCTGTCCGCAACTGTGTCTTTCATACATAGCCTTTCCTCCAAGGTGTTCAGCAACCTTGAGGTCTTCATTGAGTTGTTGATTCCCATTCTTGTGCCGCAGCACGTCTTCGTCTGAACCCGCAGAATTTAGAAGTGCAACCTCTGTGTGCAGCTATCAGAACCCGTAGTGTTCTGTCACACCCTCGTGGTGTGAAGCCTCAAAGACCTTCGCCTGAAATCAGACACACTCCTGCAAATGCAAACCTACAACATACATCTATAGCATATAAGAACACTCATAGAAATTCATTTAACACAGAAATACATGCAGGAAAAACTGCTTCTGTTTATATTAAAATGGAAAATGCTTGTTTGTACAAGGGTGTTCCTGAGCAAATCCTGTAACAAGTTCTCGAATATTTCTCTTCTTCTCTCTACTCGTAGACTTCCTCCTATCTCAACTGCTCACACACTACTGCTCTTCCTACTACTCAAAATGAGATCCAAAATCTCCTTTACCTGAGGGGGCTCTTCAAGCTCTTCCCTCCAACCTACCTACCCTATTCAATTACATTGAATGGGTTATCTAGTCCAGCATCCAGATCTAGATCTCAGCCATACAAAACATTAAAGGCCTATATTATCTACAGCTTGCGCAAAGGCACGGCTCTATGGCTCAACAACCTAGACATTAAATTACATTCAATTCAAAATAAAAGATGAGGGATACGCCTCTCTTCAGCATTGAATGTGTGCGCTCAACGTGGTTGGCTGGCTGGCTAGCTGACGTGGAGAGATGCTCCTGCATCATACTCCTCAGCTGCAAAATTCATGAGCTCCTGCTCATGAGCTTCCCATCTTAGCTGTTGAAATCCTCTCGGATCCCAAATCATCCTCTAGAGCTGTTCATCTGCTCCCTTTCCTTGTTGCTTCCGCGTTGCTGCTACTTCTGCTTCTTCCTTTCTGCTCAGCTGCTCCTTGCTGGAAGTTTCTGCTGACCTTAACATTAGCCTTCTGATGTCTTCTATCACTTCGACCAGATGCTCCAGTGGCTGGCTCCGTTCATGCAGTCTCCCCAGCTGCAAAAATTTTCTGCACATGGGTAGATCACTATGATCTCCCATGCCTTCTTCTTCATCATCTTACAACTTCACCTGTTGGATGTGCACGCTATGCACCTTCACCCTTCTCTCCAAGGCTTCGAATTGTTCATACAGATCAGCCAAACTAATGTTGTCTGTTTCTTCTTCTGCAAACTCCCATGTTGCATTCTTTTCAGTCTCCTGGCTGAAAATATTGAGCCATTCCTCAGAATTCTCATCATCCTCTTCTACTTCTTCTGTTGTCAGCTTCAGTGCTACAACTTCCTTAGCTTCCTGGCTGAATATGTTGATCCATTCCTCAGAATGCTCATTTTCATCTTCGTCTACTTGGGCAGCTTCCAGAGTCTACTCCAATTCCTCTTCCCTGACAGTTTCAACTAGTTGTCCCTCTGTTGTTGCTTCATCGACAACAAAGATTTCTGCCTCCTCTAGGCTAAGTGGTAGGAATATCTGTATTTCCCCAATCATCAGAATATTATCCTGATCTTCCTCCTCCTTTGTTAGCTGCACCTGCTGATCCAAACTCATCCTTGAGCTCACCTGCTCTGTCAACTCTTCTGGCCAATTCCGACTCACTTCTGAGTTCATGACACCCTCAAATAGTCTCATATGCTCATCCCTGCCCACCTGGCAATATGGGATCTGTTCACTCCCCTCCTGGCAGATTATGAGATCAACTGATCCCATTTTCATCAGCACCCCTTGCTGAATTGAACTCACCTCCGAGTCCATGAGACCTTCATACAATCTTGTATTCTCATCTCTACCCACCTGGCAATTTGAGATGCTCCAACTGCCCTCCTGGTAGTCCATGGAATCAACTGATTCCATCTCTGTTCCCTTTCCCCCCCCC
>SNQJ01S0071928.1:0-17390 GCA_010110895.2 Picea sitchensis | reverse complement strand
CGCAGTGACCTCATTTCATTGCCCAACTGACAATGTGAAATTCCTTGGCTGTCCTCCTGACAGTCCGTGAGATTCCGCAGCGATCTCGACTCTTTGCCCACTTGGAAAATTGGAATTTCTACTCTACCCTCCTGGAAGTTCTTGAGATCTTTCGTCGATCCCAATTCATTCTCCTCACCAATAATGTCCCCAATCTATAGTTCACATACCTGAACCATTTCCTCAGGTCTGTCGAGGTTTTCAGCATGCCTCAACCATCCTCTTAACAGCCTATGCTCTCTTCTAGCCATCAACTCCTTGACTGGCCATTTTTCTTTTGCCTTCCTCATGGGCCATTCATACACCCATCTCGGCTTGGCTTTCTACTGCATCCGCAGTTCAAGCTTTTCTATGTCTTCCCTTATTTCAGCGAGCTCTTTATCCATTTCTGCAATCTTTTCTGCCTTGCTCTTCTTCCCAGCATGCCTATGGATTTTAGTAGTCATGGAGTTGTCCCTGTCTTCTCTCCTAGCAAACCTACTGCTGTCACTCCGCACTAAGAGTGTTTCCAGCTTCATCCTCCAGTCCTCCTGACTGTCTTCTTGATTGCTGCCTACCTGCGAACAACCCTTACAGAGTCTCCAGCGCTCTGTCTTCCTTTACCTTCTCGCTTCACCTGAAATATACAAGTGAAGTCCCTGCTCTGATACCACTTGACGCAGTGTATCAGAGTACTCTTTTATCTCCTTCTACCTCCTCTTGCCTGAAATATACAAGCAAGAATCAAGCTCTGATACCACTTGACGCAGACGTGAGACGCACTCTACGTCCGCTCACAAGATCGTTTCAAATTCCCCTTGGAGCTGAAGAGGCTCTTTTGATTCCTACCTGGAATCTCTGCTAAAACCCAATCCATAAGTCCTTTGTTCACCCACATGGCTCTTTCGCACTTAACCATGATCTTCCCCGACTCAGTTTCGGGTTTCGGGGTTTCTTGTTTCCCGATGTCAAGAGTTCCTGTCCTCCCGACACTCTCGAACTCCGATTTTCCGATGCGCTCCTTTCGGCCTTAGCCCCTCCTGGCTAAAATCCTAGTCCACATGACCACTATCTCATAAGACTGCAGCCTTGTCTCCTATCGGGGTTTCGGACATCACAATGCTGAAATGTAAGGACACTTTGTCCACGGGATTCCCGATATCCTGATTCCCGATTTCCCAATGTGGCTCTCCTATCAGGACCTTTTCTGGAGGCCTCGATCACTGCCACGCGTCCCCTCAAGATGGACCGTCCTGATAGCCTCTCGCGATTTCGTGAATTCAAATGCCCGGAAGTCTTGTCCTCAGGACTCACGAAACGTCGAACTCCGATGCGCCAATTTGACCTTCTATCGGGACTTCCCCCGATAGTCTGGATCTCTGCCACGTATCCCCAAATGATGGACGACCCTGATCCAATCTCGTTGTTTCAAGACTTGAAGTTTCCCGACTTCCTCGACCTCAAGAACTCCGATATCCCGAGTGTTGATTCTCTGCTATGCCGACAGTTGGCCCCACAAATGGCACTTCCTTCCTTTCGGGGTTTCAGACTTCGCAGTTCCGAAATGTATGGACTTCCTATCCACGGAATCCCCGATATGACAAACGTCAATATCCCGATACCTTTCAGGAATTCTGCCTGGCGTGAGAAGGGTTAAACCTCGTGCACCTCCTGTCTGATCCAATGGCTGACGGGATTTCCAAATGAGATCCAACGACTCACGATCTCCCCCTTCTATAGGCTTCTCCTATTCTCTCGTGGACGTGAAATATTCAATGGTCCAGATTTCTTCGGCCGATTCAATGGTTGTTCTGCTCCCTCCTGAGCTTGCGCACTATCTTCCTGCACTTGGAAAAATCCCAAGTTCCCAAAGGCCTGGACCTTTTCCTTTCTTCTTTGCGATCTCCTTTACCTGAGTTCTTGCTGTGCATTCTCCTCGACGTTGTTCCTCCTGAGCTTTGCTCCATTTGAATCCTTGAAGGATTCTTCAACTCATGCATCTCTACAGAGTCTTCATGGACACACAGTGCTGCCTCTCCTGAGCTTCTCAACACTCAGATCCCTAAGGGATTTTATCCTTCTTCTTTATCCCACAGATGGAGAATATAATACCCTCCTGGCTATCATTCACTCAAACAACCTCTTGCTGAGTCTGCATGGTGTTCAACAACCCCGTGAAGATCCCTCAGTGGACTCTTCTTCAAATCACAGAGCTCAAAAGAGTTCTCTTCTCCTGTGCCTATCTGCACACTGACTCAATGCCCACCTGGCAAAGCTCTTCAGAATCCTCAGTGATTCTGGTTCTTCTTGAACTCACAGTAGAGTTCTCCCTCTGTGCACTCCTTGCACCTTATCAATGCCCACATGGGAGAGCTTCACAGAACTCCTTAGAGCTTCTGTCTGCAACTGTGTCTTTCATACACAACCTTTCCTCCAAGGTGTTCAACAACCTTGAGGTCTTCACTTAGTTATTGATTCCAATTCTTGTGCCGCAACACGTCTTCGTCTAAACCTGCAGAATTTAGAAGTGCAACCTCTGTGCGCGCCTATCAGAACCCGCAGTGTTCTGTCACACCCTCCTGGTGTGAAGCCTCAAATACCTTCACTTGAAATCAAACACACTCCTTCAAATGAAAACCTACAACATACATCTACAGCATATAAGAACACTCATAGACATTCATTCAACACAGAAATCCATGCAGGAAAAACTGCTTCTGTTTGTATTAAAATGGCAAATGCCTGTTTGTACAAGGGTGTTCCTGAGCATGGCTTGTAACAAGGTCTCGGCTCTTTCTCTTCTTCTCTCTACTCGCAAACTTCCTCCCATCTCAACTGCTCACACACTACTACTCTTCCTACTACTCAAAATGAGATCCAAAATCTCCTTTACCTAAGGGGGCTCTTCGAGCTCTTCCCTCCAACCTACCTACCCTATTCAATTACATTGAATGGGCTGTCTAGTCCAACATCCGGATCTAGATCTTAGCCATACAAAACATTAAAGGCCTATCTTATCTACAGCCTGCGCAAAGGCACGACTCTATGGCTCAACAACCTAGACATTAAATTACATTCAATTCAAAATAAAAGATGTGGGCTACGCCTCTCTTCAGCATTGAATGTGTGTGTTGGACGTGGCTGGATGGTTGATGTGGAGAGATGCTCTTGCATCAATATGATCATCCATGAAAGAATCAATTACTTTTCTATCCTCATTCTCTATCGGGAACTCCAACATCAATTTAGTGAAGACTAAATACTTCTTGGATTTCACAGAAGAAAAATCCATATCAAACTCTTGAAGCACAACAATCCACCTTTTGTACTTCCCACCAATTATTTGTCGATTCAAAACCTACTATAAAGGATTAATATCGGCTATGACGGTTGTCTTGTGCAACATAATGTAATGTCAAATCCGTTGAAAAACATGAAATGTTGCTAAGTCTAGTTTCTTGACATGAGAATACTTTAGTCCAGGTCCTAATAAAGTGTGACTTAAATTATAGATGACATGCTCTTTGATCTTATCATCCTCTTAAACTAAGACATTCCAATTAATGATTCAATTGCTACCAAATACAACAGGAAATATCGATTATAATTTGGGGGACTCAATAACATAGTTGAAACCAATGATTTCTTTAATGTATCAAACGAACATTGTGTTACCTCATCCCAACAAAATGGAACCCCTTTTTTCAAAAGATGCATGAATCATTTCATGATATTTTCATAGTTAGGAACAAATCATCGAAGGAAATTATCCTTTCCTTGTATACTTTGAAGCTGACGAACTGTGTGGGGGGGAGGAAATTGAGTGATTACCTCCACTTTCAAAGGGTCAACCATGATCCCTTTATTTGAAACTATAAAACCCAAAATATGTCATGAAGTCATGCAAAAAATGCATTTATACAGATTCGATAGTGACAACATATCTCGAAGACTAGGAGAAGGTGTAACAAATGTTGAGATCTGTTGCGATAATGAGTTGTAAGATCATCCAAATAAGCCTCCACTATGTGTTTCAGGTCGTTGAAATAAAAATCATGGCCCGTTGAAAAGTATCTCCATCATTTTTAAGGCCAAAGGGAATCTTCTTGTATGCAAAGGTTCCCCAAGGACAAATTAAAGTTGTCATATGTTGGTCATTCATTTGAATCACGATCTGGTTATAACCGAAAATCCATCCATGAACGAAAATCTCACTTCCTTCGCATTCATCAAGAATTTGATAGTTAAACTGTGTAGGGAAGTTATATTTTGGACAAGATTTATTCAAGTCCAAAATATTCATACACATTAAAATCTTTCCCTGCTTCTTATCGATCAAAACTGAGTTAGAAACCCATTATGTCAAAGCTACTGGATAAATAAAGCCAACTTCGAGCAACTTTTCTATCTCAGCTTTAATTGTTGCTACTTTCCTTGGATTCATTGGTCACAAATTTTGTCGAACCAGTTTCTCATTCACATAGGTTCGAACCTCATGTTGAATTATTTAAGGATATATGTTAGCAATTTCCTCGTATGACCAAGGGAAGACATCTCAAAAATCCTTAAAATAGATCTGTATACTAACAAATTTCATCGTGAGATCACTCTTCCCCGATAAAGACATTTTTGACAACACCAGGGGTTATAGAAATGTTAATGGGGATGGTTTCTGATATATTTTCCATATTCCTCTCAATGTAGACACCATACCTGGCCAAGGGGTTCACCATTTGATCAACACTCCTACTCACAACTGACTTAAATTTTCCATTTTCCACATGACTGGTCTCGGGGAGGAAATATGATCTATGATCCATATCTTCCCATGACCTTTTAGCTCCATTCATTTCCTCAACAAAAGCCTCATATGTAGGAAAGAAAATTTCAATATAGTCTTGAGAAGTTTAATAATTCTTATCCCAGACAGGCTCCCGAAACAGATCGTCCTCCTTTGTTCATGCACGAGTCTGATTAGGGTTTGCATTGGTGCACTAAATATTTGGGTAAGCAATATCAGTTGTAGATAGTGGCATAGACATCCCCACATGTGTGTGACCATCGATCGATTCAAACGGTGAGGGAAACACCCATGGATCTTATAGAAATTAATTTCTAAATGGCATGAATCTTGTTATCGGAGCCAGAGGACTCGACTCTTGAAAGATGACATGGGTGGCATGAATGTAAGCTATCGATACTGGGAAATTAAAAGTTCCCATGAGTGAAGGGAACATTCCAACATTGATGTTCTTAGTTTCCGACTGAGAGCTCTCAATCCACGAAAATGTGGATCCTTGATTCGTTGTGAAGCTAGAATGGTTAAAATCCATCTGATAGATAGTCACAATCCTTCTCTCATGGGGAAAGCATAAAATCTGAAATATTGATGAGACGATTTTTGTCATCACGTAAGTCCAACTCCTTCACAATAAAAAATTATAGTAGAGCGGTGCGTCGACTACTTCTACTTCTACGAAACCAGAATTGCCTCCTAACTGGACCAAAAAAGAGGAAATAATCGTGTGTGGCCTAAACGATCGTCTACCAAACGTGGTTAACAAATTCATAGAAGGTGCGAGCTCTAGAGAGTCGATAGCTTTCCAACAGGACAAATACATGACACACTTAGAAGCTCCCTCATCAACAAAGGTTCTCTTGATGACGTGATTTTCATAGATAACATCAATCTAGAAGGATACATGATAAGAAAGATGGGGCTTCACATTAGTAGCATCAAACTTCATAGTGAACGGGTTGGAAGAATCTGTCTCTCTAATCACGGATAACAATGTTGTGCATTGAGTGGGGCAACTCCGAAGCACCTCAAGAGTAGACATTACACATGACATTTGAGATAAATCCTCAACAATAGAGTAGGTGGATGCAGCTCTGGCATTAGGGTTGTGTGATTCTCTTTTGTACACACCTTTCAGTATGCATATCATCGTTTCATTCTCATGTTTCTCTATATGAAGAATTCCATAAGGATCATAAGTCTCATTTCCCTTTGTTGTCAACTCCATATAACTATAATCATGAGACCTAGTCGACAAATATACCTTCTCCTCTTTTAACTTCAAATAATTTACCATGTTAATGAATGAGAAATATATGTCCAACAAAGGTGCACCAAAAGTTCCCCCTTGCAGATTGGAAGTGGAAGATCCAACCTGCATATTTTGTCCTTGCGGAAATAGATTTTGCAATATAGAAGGTCATTGTTGTTGTTGGAAATTTATTAAGCGTTGGGCCTCTTCCATATTGGGGCATTAATAAGTAAGGTGATAATCCCCACAAATCTTGCATGGGAATTTCACTCTTTTTTTTTCATCCTTTGCTCCTTCAACATTCTTGTTAGGATTTTTCTCGTTACCCCCACTACTTTTCCTTCCTTTGCCTTTATTTTTCTCTCTGATATGTTGAGGACCCTTCTAAGTCTTTGATTGTGCAATGTTTACATACAAGGACTGGGTTGTGCGGGTCGTCGATCTAGAGGTCGGACCAGCCACAGTTTGTTGAATTGAAAACTGTTGCATCTGGTTAGAGACCAGATTTGTGGCTTTTCTTTAAGAGGAAATGACAATGCCATCGGCATGTGGTCCTGATTTCGATTTTGATAAGTCGAGGTTTGACCGAGGTGCATTAGGCATAATATTGTAGAGAACTCTAAACTTAGAGTAAATCAACTCCAATTGTTGTGCTCTGGAGATTGCATGTTCTTCCATGAATACACATGAAATTTCTATATCCTTTGAAATATAAGGAATCAACGACTTAAGGAACCATTCAAGGAGAAAATCTATAAGAACCTTTTGATTTTTTTGGTAGCATCAGATAGGTACTTCCACATAGGCATGTGTTTTACATGTGGAAGTTGTCGAAATTATTCTAGACTTGAGTTTACTTTAGTTAGAAGGAATTAATTAAAGTAAAATTGTATTTATTAGTGAATTGAGTTAATTAAGGACATGCTTAACATGCAACATGTAATATAAATATTAAGTGGGTGTGAGAAGTAATCTCAACCGTATATCACTTTGAAGATTAGAAATAAATTTTAACTCATGACTATAAAAGAAAGGTCAGGGTATAGAAGAAGTCACTTTTGATGAGAGATCAAAGTTAGAGACTTGTTTTAAGGGAGTTGACATGGTGGGGACTTGTGTGATATACACTTGTGAGATACTTAGTGAGATATCAAGGTTGAGGATAGCAAAGAAGGAATTTTTCTAGAAAGGAGTGTAGGAGCAAAGAAGGACTTTTTATTACACTAGAGTGAAGTGATCTCACTGGTTGGGTGAAGAGATTCCATCCAAGTGTTGATGAGAATATTGAATAAAAAAGGAATGTGATTCAAGATATTGATTGGTGGAGAAGGAAATTCATCTAGAGGTAATATAGGTCAAGGAGGAGAGAGAGAATAAGTAGCCATAGGTCGGTTTCAAAGGACAGAGATCAGAAGAGGCGTAAAGTCATACGAAGTTTTCCATATGGGATTTACGTACACATCCGCAGGTCTCAGAGGAGATAGACGTGGATATCCATAGGTCAAATAAGGTAAAGGAATGGAAATCAGAAGTCATATAAGGGAAAGTCGCAGATGCATTAGAAAACATGTTGGTACAAGGTCATATAGAAGCACTGGAGTTTCCTTTTTTGCCTGCAGTGTATAATTCTCTCAGTGGGACATTATCCCTGTTATGGGAGCCTTGATTTGACCTTAATAAAACAATCATTGGACTAGTTTTCTCTCCGAGGGTTTTCCAGGGGTTTATCCAAAATTCTTGGTGTTCTTATGTGCTTGATTTGGTTTCCTTTTTTATGCTTCCACTGCATATTTAGTTGATTACTCAATTGTGTGTTTAGTAGATAAAGTGATTTTATCTTTGAGATAATTGTTGGGTGTTGAGTAGAGTGGTAAAAGATCAACATGGTATCAGTGCATACCAAGGGTTGAATACTCTTGGGAAAATTGACAAAACCGTGTCTTTAATCAAACTTTTCCATCTCCTCCATTCCTGAATGTGATCGGAAATGTGCATAACCTTGTCTTCCACAAAGTTGGAAAAAGGTTTTTTATTAGCATCATACCAAACATGGAGTTGGAAATGGTTGAAAAAAACCATGGCAAGGTCACCACAACTCACGTACTTGGACCTCTCTAGTTCTATGTACCATTTTGCAGTGATCCTAGTGAGGGTACACTGGAATAATAATAACTGGATCGAGTCGTCATTTAACGAATTGGACGAGCACCATAAGTGAAATGTCGTAACACGGTATTGTGTATATTCACCACTTTTCCCTTAGAAATCTGGGCTGCATCATCGACTGATTAGCAACTTGAAAAGAGGTTCCTGTATTGTAACTAACACCAGGTTGGCAGTAATATTTGGTCGATGGACCAAATATTTTTGTAAAACCTTATTGGATCTAGTTAAACGGAGGATAACATCCACTCATCTGATTCCCATATGGAAAAATAGGGTTGGCTCCTGTCAAACCCCCTTGCGATGAAACTAGCCCTTGCATGGGGTTATACTGACTGAGAAAGGGGTTCCCCCCTCATCACATCCCTTGTGAAGGGATGGACCCTTGCATGGGATTCCATTGAGCTTGTAAGGGGTTTCCCCCTGTCGACACTGCAGACCCCGTGAAATGATTGCTCATGAATCCATCGTATAGTGTGAATGGATTAGAAGTGGATGGCATGATAGGGGCACTCGTAGAAGCACCCCATCCTCTGAAGCAGTTAGGACTGTAATACAAGAAATCCCCACTCCCAATGGATGGAATGATGGGGGATTATGACATCCACCCCAAGCGATCACTTGGTAAGGAATTGAACAACTGCCTGCACCAATGTTAGAAACTTGGGATGTTGATTGGGAGGTAGTCAACGCATTGAGCATGGCCATTGATGGCATACCGAAATAAAAAGTGTTCATAGTCGACGAGAATGACATGGCTACACTCATGGAAGGAATGGAACCAACGACCAATTAAGAAGTGTTGTTGATAGAAGCGACTGTGGTGGAATTAACCACACTAGTCATTATGTTAGATACACCAGGTGAAAAGATCTCGCTGGTGACTATTTCCGAAGTGGGAGTTGTAGGAACTCTTGACCCATAAACTTTTGAAGTGTCATTCTTAGTGGTCCAGTGAAGAGGGCTACTATCAATAAAGTCTAGTCTAGGAGGGGGAACTTGCACCATAGGTGATGAGAAATTTCTAGTTGATGGAGGGTTATAATTCAGAGCATATTCTTCAGATCCGATATCTTCAATAGTTACAACCTCCAGTTCCAAAGAGTTAATCTCTAAGGGATTTGTATTCATGATATTGACTAGACCAATAGGTACAAAAGCATTGGATAGATCAAGATGAATCCTTAGTGGATGATGGGGAGAATTGTTTCTAACCTCCTTTTCTAGGGGAAGGACTTGAATTCTCCTCGATCTACGAGGCGACTAGTCAGCCACTTTGAGTTTTCAACTCTCAGGTGACCACATACATGCCTACCTGAGAAACTCTACGATGATTGAGCACAACACTAGAAAAACTATTAAATTGAAACAATCGACACAAATGACCTTGCTAATATCTCAACTTAGGTGGATTAGGTCTTGAGATCACAATAGTCACAAGGCAGGGAACAAATCCTTCCAGATAGAGGCATGGGTTTATTAATTCCTGTGAACCAACGAACAGAGGCGTGAGAAGAAGTTATCTAGACCTCTACTAACCATCATTATTCGATGCAAGTACCAATGCTTTGCGGGGCACCCTCCAACAATATTGAAAAGTGTGATGTGAAATCCACCCCAGGTACCATGACAAACACTCGTAGTCACCTATGAGATCCCTAGGAATGTCCACTAAGTTCACCAACTCATAGTCAACGTCTGGGGGGTACAATCAATAGTATGAATCGAACATATGGTTAGGGTAGCTAAGCTTGAAGCCTTGAAAGCACTGCCTCTCATGGAAGTATGAGTACTAACAAAACCCTCAATATACGATCTATCCACTGTGCTCAGTTAAGCATCTGAGGGTTCTCTCCTCGACTCTCCTTTATGGGACCTCATTTTTAGATCATGTGTTAGAGGAAGTTCATGACTATACTTATACAACAGTTGGATTTAGGCTCTCCCTAGCCTATAACTAGTCTATTCACCCTACAAAATGAAAATCTCTAATAAATTTTATTTAGCATTCATTTTATGGGGATTTTCTTTACTAAAAAGGTATAGGTGAAACTTATATGATGTTTTGATGGACTCAGAGAAAACACTTTAAAAACATAAAGAAAAATGAATGTGTTTTCTTCACTGAAAATAAGAAGTGCTAACAACGCTTCAGACAAACAAACTCTTTTTTTTTTGTATTTTTGAAAATGAAAGAAATATACTTTTAAATGTATGCAATATCTCTAAACTACTTTTCCCTATGGACCTAAGATTATTTGTAAACAATCATGCATAACATAGAGAAAGAACTTGACACACTGAACTTATTTTCTTTTGTCAAATGCTAACTTTGACCAAAATCATTAACTATCAAAACAAGCAGAAATTATGAAGGCCTAAGTGCCAACAAACAATTTAATTTCTTAATGAATTTATAGGCAAAGGAAACAAGAGAAGAAAACTAACAACCAATCTATTTTTGTTTTTTCGTTAAAAGAAATGAACATGCAACTAACAAGGAAAAATTTATTTTTCTTTAAAAAAAAATGGGGGGAAAAGAGAAAAAAGAAGAAAGGAAACAATATCTAACCACTATAACAACAATCAACTTGGAAATCAGCTCAAATATACAATTGACCCTTCAATTGATATTAACAACCCTAAAACTCAAAGACTAACTTACAAGAAAGAAAGCA
This sequence comes from Picea sitchensis, assembly GCA_010110895.2. NCBI lineage: Eukaryota > Viridiplantae > Streptophyta > Pinopsida > Pinales > Pinaceae > Picea > Picea sitchensis. Next base: position 6,481 of record SNQJ01S0071928.1, on the reverse strand, counting down.
AGAACCTTTTAAATAAAGTGAGAGTTTTCTCATACTTTAAGCAACAATCCAGAGCACAAACCAACTCAAGAGGCTCAGTGAACACTGAAGAACCAATTTAGACCAACCAAATTTGAGCAAGAGACTTAAAAATTCAAGACAATTATACATAGGTTTGTGACTGTGTAAACTATGACTCGTGGATATCCGCAAGTCATACAAGTGAAACTCACAGATATTTGTGACTCATGAAAGGACAAAATGTGGATAAATTAATTAGGTTTGAAAAATAAAATTGAACCCAAAAGGATGGCTTGCAAAAAATTTTGAAAACATTTCTAAATAAGGAAATCTCTGAAAATAAAGTCCAAAAACAGGAAAAATTGCAAAAACCTAAGAAAACCAAAGAAACCCTAAAACTTACCCAAGCTAGGGAAATCCTCGGTATGGTCGCCAATTCTATTATGGGATTTTTCCCCCATGACTTTGAGTCATGTCACAACAAATATTGACCAAGTGAAAGATAGAACCCTAACCCACACACAAGACTTGTAATGAAATGACTACTTTATCAGAGAGGGAAGAAAATTTCACACATTGTATCCTTATGTTCGGTGTTATTCCCCACTTTAGACCCTAGTACATCTCTTGACTCTTTCTTGAGTTAACCTGCAAAAGAAGATCAATAAAGTGTTTCAACAAGGTAGTTATAGCATAAAATCACACAAGTAATTGATAGATAGATTCAAATATGAAGAGTAATTAGACATAAGTAAACAAATTGAATCAATACTACACAAGTATGGGGAAAAGAGAACTCTTTATTATCAATGGTAATAGAAGTGGTTACAACCTGACTCCAAGCCTCGACACTGCCTTGAAGCCAACTGCCTAGGCTCCTCCAAAAGGTCCTTCAAGCATCACTAAGCAAGGTTTCCCTTCCTTTGATGACCCAATAAGGATAGAAACACACATTATGGCCATATAATGAAAATGAAGGGATGTTGGAATAGGTTCTAGGTCACATGGATGCTACTCAGAGGATGAAGGGGACTAGGGAGACTTGCAATTTCTTCAGCATAACTTTGCACCTAGGTTCTCCTCCTCGTACATGCCCCTAAAGGTTCCTTTATACCATCCTCAATAAGTTAAGGAGGTTGAATTCCATTTGGTATTAGATCAGGGAGGTTGGGAAATTATCCCAACCAGAATCCCCACCCGAAAATGTGGAATTATTTTATTTTTTATAATGGTTTAAGGAATCAGTGGGTTGTACACTAGCAAGGCACAGATGTTTGCGTGTTTCACAAAGGTGACCCATAGATATAAGAACAACCACTTTTTTTTAGGTGGCTTTGATGAGGAAAGTTGGGATTTAAGCTTGCAAGTTAAGGACAAGGACTAATTCATATCACAATGCAAATGGTGTGGAAAATTATGGTGTAACAAGAGGGAGATAGCCAACAAGACCATAAGGCAGGTCGTGAGTAAGATGGATAGAGAGAGGGAGGGGGTAGATAGAGAGAGAGAGAGGAGGGAGAGAAGAGGAGGGAGGGAGAGAGCCAACAAGATAAGAAGAGAGGTCGAGAGTGAGATGGAGAGAGAGAGGGAGGTAGAATGAGGTCATTGCCTAGGTCATGGTTTAATGGTAGCTTTGCGATTTGTTTTCTTTGCTCATGTGAATTATATGAATTTCCTTAAGGTCGATAGAGCATAGCATAGTATGTATAAGCTTTGTTTTCATGTAATATACAAAGTAATATTTTCTATGTGAATTTATTAATCAAGATTTGTGTGCAGGCTAAAGATGATGAAATATATAGGAGAATCAACAAGTCATGGAAGGTCTCCTTATTTTGTGCACTATGATTTCTTTGATGAGAATATTTTGTAAACATTATTCATACAAATGAAGTAAGTTAAAATCACAATTGATATATGGCTATTAAGTCCATTCAAGTACTAACTGAACTATGATATATGCTTATCCATACCATTCTAGTAAGCCTTTTACAATGGTTTAGGTCATCATCTAGGTCTAGATCTAGGTCTAGGTCATGGTCATGGTCATGATCTAGGTCTAGGTCTAGATGACTGTGCTAGCCAAATTACCGTAATTTTTATTAATGACCATATTCGGAGCCAAAATTCATATGCATGAAACAATGTTTTTTAACTTTTTCAATATGAAACAATGTTTTTTAACTTTTTATTTAACTTGAATTGAATCTGAATTATAAAAATTTTGAATCCGTAAAACATTTATAAACTTAAAAGAAGGTTTACCGCAAAATTAGAAGGTTCCAAAATTTATTTTATAAAATGAAAAACAAACTGTATAGATGTCTCTTATCCTAACACCAGTGGTCTCTGTCTCCAAAACTATTCGGTACACAAATCACGATTCACAGCTGTACCGGTTCAAAAGTCTTATTCAATTTTTACATATTTACGTCGAAAGGCGTATACCTATTGACAATGGGCACAATTAATGATCTTTTAACCTTATTTAACCTTAAACCCTAATCTGATGGCTATGCATTGAAGATGCTGGCATATTCTTAGTCGTCCTCCAAAATCAATGGATCAGATTTATTGTTCATAACTTTCTTGCATTAATGAAGGCATCGGTTAACATGTTTACTTTTTAACATTTACCTAATCACATTAAAAAATTACTGTAAGGATATGTAATTGCCACGTTTAAATGATTAAGTAAGATTAAACAATGGCCTCTAAATTAAGACATCCTCACCTGTCTGGGCGTTTCATTTTTGCCAGCGTTTTAGTTGTCCGCCCATTCTCTACGGCCCCCACGTTTCAGCTGTCCTCTCATTCTCTACGGCCCCCATGTTTCATATTATCCTGAAAACGTGTATTAATCCGCTTGTTTCGAAGTTGATTTCTTTCGTCTGTTCACATTTCTTTGTTACGCCGAAAGGCGTACACCTATTGAAAATGGGCACAATTAATGATCTTTTAACCTTATTTAACCTTAAACCCTAATCTGATGGCTATGCATTGAAGATGCTGGCATTGTTCATAACTTTCTTGCATTTATCAAGGCATCCGTTAACATGTTTACTTTTTAACATTTACCTAATCACATCAAAAAATATAGTAAGGATGTGTAATTGCCATGTTTAAATAATTAAGTAAGATTAAACAGTGGCATCTAAATAAATGCCCACGTTCTGCCTCTGAACTGGCCTTTTGATGCCCACGCCTAACGTTTCATATTACCAGCCGCCATCTCATGACCGCCTCCTTACCGCGTGTTCGTGGATGCCTGCCGCCACCTGCTGGATTTTTATGCCCTCGGGTTACTGTACCAGCAGTCGCTTGAATGGTTTCTGTGGCGTTTTTTATGACCACCTTTATGTGCAATCGAATCATCTGGTTCGGGGATTTAAACACGATTAGTCCAGACGAAAACCATGAGAGAGAAGTTGTTGATGACTCAGTTATATTCCTCCATTCGGAATTGAGTTATGATTCCCTTTCTCATTCTCGTAGTCCAACCAATATCCATGAGAAAGAAATTATTGATGGATCAGTTTCATCCGCAGGCTATAGCTCTTCTTCTTAGAAAAAGAAGTTATTGACATTGTGGGATGTTGACATTTACGAAGAAGACGTTGGGAATAGGCCAGAGGATGTGGAGCCTTCGAAGCCAATGCGTGGTTTAGCGGATGACCAGGATGCATAAATAGGTCGAATTATATTTGTAATGAAAACAATTGATTTATTTCTTGAATTCGGATCTGTTGTTCTATTTCCATTTAAGCAGCTTTCATTTACTGTGAAATCATTGTAGTGAGATCGCTCAGAAACATTACATGCACTTGAACTTGAATTTGATTTTGATGTTGACGGTTAAAAATATAGTAATATGGAAAAATGGATCGATAATTAATAAGGCAACATTTATACAGATAACCTAAAGGTTGTGTATTTATATAGTGGAAGGCACAGTTCATGCCACCTCTGAGCGTAGATAGTCGTCCTGTATAGGATCAACAGTGTATTCACATTAAAATAGGCGAATGAGGGTTTGTTTGTAAATGAAATAGGTGAATTAGGGTTTGTTTGTAAATGAAATAGGTGAATTAGGGTTTGTTTGTAAATGAAATATTTTTTTGAAAATGATATATGCCTTTCGGCGTTAATCAGCCACATAATTGTGGTTGTGCTAGTCTATAAGCCATTAAACACTAAAGAATATTCCTGAAACTTTTGTGGACCCAATGATAATTTATTCCTTTAATCCGCTTTCTTTTAAAGTTTGCTTCTTTGTTCGCAGGTTGAACCGAGTATAGTTTGCATATTTCTACAGGTAAATTTCTTTCCAGAAAATTTCCATTAAATATACGTTCAATCGTTCCCAAATTGTTTGAAGGTGCATTTTTATCCTAAATCTTGATATATTTCCTTGCATTCCAGTTTAAAATTTGCCTGCAACTAAAGGACGAACCCGAAGCAACAAAACAACTAAACAGAATGCTTCAGTGTACCGACTTTGACCCGGAATATCTTACCCTAGCCTCACACGAAGCCATGGCTTGCAAATCGACCGGAGTAGCAACCGCGGCATTATCGAATTTTACTTACAGTAAAATCCTTACAGTAATTATACAATATATCCTTACAGTAATTTTACTTAATACCATATCCTTAGCGATCAAGTATGGTATTTTGTAGATAACATGTTTTGGAACATGGTTGAAAGTATTAAGTTAGCTCCTCAGATTTTAGTATGTTTTAACGGGACGGTTCAGTGGATTAACTTTTTACACTTTATAGAATTTTGTACTTATTTCAATGAGTTAATAAAAATGTGTTTTAATTTATAAGTTTTAATTTCATAACGTGAGCTGTGGTAATGTCGAATGTCATGTGCGTTTCAGTTTTTGGCTGGCGAGCTGTGGTAATGCTGAATGCCATGTGCGTTTCAGTTTTTGGCTAGCAAGCTGTGGGAATGCCGAATGCCGGACACAAACGCCTTAATCATGCTTGGTATATGAGCACACAAAACCCTAATTACAGTTTATTTTAGGGTTTGTAGATTTATTATGCCTTTCGGCGTTCATCAGCCACATAATTGTGGTTGTGCTAGTTAAGCCGAAAGGCGTACACCTATTGACAATGGGCACAATTAATGATCTTTTAACCTTATTTAATATTAAACCCTAATCTGATGGCTATGCATTGAAGATGCTGGCATATTCTTAGTCGTCCTCCAAAATCAATGGGTCAGATTTATTGTTCATAACTTTCTTGCATTTATCAAGGCATCCGTTAACATGTTTACTTTTTAACATTTACCTAATCACATTAAAAATTTACTTTTTAACATTTACCTAATGGCCACGTTCTGCTTCTAAACCGGTCGTCTGAAACGTTTCATATTACCACCGACAAATTGGGAACACCCATTCCAATTATTACCACGTATGTTTTATATTGAGACATGCGTTCCGTCTCATTATAGCGCTCTCATTACAGCGCACTGTTTTCAAGGCCATCTCATTACAGCGGGTATCGTCAGTGAGATTTGGAGATTATAATCTTATCATCTCACGCATATTTTCAACGATGTTCGACTCACCGAATCAGTGGGTGTATCGAAATATGTGCGCAAGTGGATGTGCAGTTGGGTGTCAACTTCTATTTATTTTGATAAATCATAAATAAATATGATCATGGAATAACTATTAAGAAAAATGGGGTTGTGCGATTATATCAGTGATTCTCATATAAAACAATGTTAGATCATTGTAACTTTTAATATATTATATATCAGTAGCAATTTTTAATTTTTATTAAAAATTGGGTTGTGTTGTTCTTAACCAAGTAGTTGATAAGTTGATAGGTCGCGATGTGCAGGAATAATGGTTTAGAAGGCAAAGAAAATGTTGACCTGATATAACAAATTTTATTTTCAAACCTTAATTAGGGTTTATATTAAAATTAGAGTTTAATAAATTAAAGTTGCCTTTCTGTCTTCATCAACCACAATTATGTGGCTGTGCTAGTAATAGATAAAATGGAAATTACATAATCTTTACATATAAATTGTTAAATACTAAATTGTCCACGCTCGCTGACGACCAATATAAGATACGAATTATGATTTATTTATTTTTAAATAAGTTATATAGAGTACGAATGATACAATAACTTGTGAAAGAAGATAACGGATATGTACAATATATTAATCTGCGGGAAAGAAGCTAAAGACTTCTTCCATTTTTGTACATTAAATGTCAATTACGAATCATAATTTCATTGACAAAAATAATAATTTATATAGATTAGGAATTATACGACAGAAGATAAAGGAAAGTCAGTATATGCACATTATATTAAATTAATGTACAGAATTACTTGGAAAATAATATGAAGCCTTATTCAATTTGTGTACATTTTTACATAAAATCGTAGTTATATAATTTAAAATCATGTCGTTCACATATAAATTGTAAAATAATAAATCGCCACT
>SNQJ01S0071927.1:2932-38156 GCA_010110895.2 Picea sitchensis | reverse complement strand
ATAGATATTAAGAAAATCAATGTTAACTAGGGGCATGCTAACAGTATGCTTGATATTGAACTCTATAATAAGCATGAATATAATTTCCTTTCCTTACATCTTACAACAACCACTTACATCTCATAACCAGATGCAAGTATAAATCATAAGACAATTGAAATAGGTTGTATGTAATTTTTTTAACATAGTAAGAACGATTATCTAAGTTGAAGCTACCCAACAACTAACTGAGCATGAGCACTTTTCCACTCAATCATAGGCTCAACTACACATTCCTTTCTGTAACTAGCCACCCCCTAGCCAAACAATGATACATGTTGGGCCCTTCATTTTTCGATAAGGAATTGTGCAAGTTTTGTCCTAGTACGAGTTGCGCAAGCTTCAGGAGAAGCTAGACAATAGAGCAAGGAGAAGCAACATAAATTAGTTCCGAAAAGGACAATGCAATGCCAACAAAGAAAAAGTGGTTGCAATAGAACAAGAAATCATGCAAGCCAAAGCCAGAAGACATGACTTAGAGTATATATATGGTGGATCATGATTGTAATAGGGTTCGGCTCGATTCTTCTCTGACTGTTATGTTGATGCCATAATTGTTGTTGTCTATTGCTGTGAAGTCATATTTTGATTCTGTAATGTAATCTGTACACCTTTTTGTTAGTTAGAGCTCCGTGACATGATTCTAGAGCCAAGAGTTTGTAACAGAGCAATATTGTGTACCTTTGAGCTTGTAATTGAGAAAGATTTGAAGATAATATATGAAGGAGGATCCCAAATTTCAAAATACATTGTGTCTTTCAGTGTTCATTCTTGTGCATTGTATCTTTATAGTACTTATTTATGGTTCATGAATTCCACTTGATGTATCTATGTTTGAATGAGTTTTCACAACATAAGTAGTTCCCGTTCTTGCACATATGAGTTCAGATCTGTTCTGTAGTTAGATGTCTTGCACAAGATCAGGATGAATCTTGAATGTTCTGTGAATCTTCCTAAGTATTTTCCTTGCCCTTCCCTATCCATTTGTCTCAATAGCGCTTTGGGTGAGACTTCTTCTCTTCGGAGGAGATGAAAGTGCCAACGCTCTAGACTACTCGACACCTTTTGTTGGTAACCTGAGAATGACCCTGGTTTGATCAAACTTGCACCAACAAAATGGTTTCGTTGCCAGGATCTGCGTTAATAGGGAACCTGTAGGGACTATGCTTCCGCAGATTCACAGATCTAGTATTGACCAATGGTGAGAAAGAAACCGCGACACCTTCATATGGAAAGAAGTGGATCTGAGAAGAAAATCTGTGGAAGATACTCATGAGGTAGTCTTTTACTTAGAAAGATCGAGTGACTAGTACAAGATATTCTGGGTTAATTTCCCAGAAGAAATTTTCCATTGAATAAATAGGCTCCAAGAAGCTCCAGAGTTCCAAGAAGGATTCAAGAGGACCTGTACTTGGGACAAAAAAAATATTGCAACACTTCTTCGGCTGGATCGTCTAGTCACAGGAGTAATTGATTTCTGGGTCAATACCACATTAGAAGGATACATTATTGAGTTTGTAGCTAAGAATCACCAATATGTTTCACGTGCAGAGGCGAATTTCAAGAAAGATGCAAGGGGAAGACTGTTGAGAGAAATCCCCATGTGGATTAAGGTTTTCTTGATGGAAGAAGGGATGTTGATTATGTCCCCGACTAAGATGGTAGTGTAAACACCCTCTCTTGGGGTAGGGTGAGGTTGGGGTAGAGTCATGGCCTGAGAGAGGGGAAGGGTTCTTTGAAAAATGGGGGGGGCGGGGGGACAACAAGATATGAGCGAGCCTTGAAAAGAGTCGCCATAGTTGAGAAGTAGTGGTGCAGAAAGATCAAGAAAGAAGCAAGAAAGTCTGAGAAGTTGCAGAAGGAATTCAGACCAGGATAAGTAGAGGAAAGATAGATGGAAGAGTTGCGGAAGATGAGAAGACAAGAAAGACTGGACAGTCAAAGATTAAGTGAGAGAGAAGCACAGAGAGAAATAAGTCCACAAGAGGGTGGACAAGAAGGAGAAGGTGTAGACATGACAGAGGAGGAAGCTAGCATGAATCTTGAATAAGAAAGATAATATTTAGCCCCTATTAGAGGAAATAATGGGAATACAACTGAAGAGACCACTCCAGTGGAAGAAAACGAGACCCCCCAGATCAAAGAAAACTGCCCCGAAGCCAGTGGTGCCGGCCCCAGATCGCCCATACCCCAAGTGTCTTCTATACAAGTGGTAAGTTTGATACTACTTTCTCATGCTAGTTTTATTCTAGTTCAATTAGTTAGTTAGTCACAAACTGGAAGTGCGAGTACAGAAAGGATATTGGGATCTCCTGGTAAATCGCAAGCAGGATTGTTAGGTTTCATTTTGATAAGAGCACCAATATCAACAATGGTTGGTCACGTGGGAGGTTCGATTGCCTGATACCGATAATTATGGGGTAAGGGAGATGAATATGTTGATCATCATTGGTTCTTGTGCGAAGCAATCAGGAGATCCAGAGGGACTTTGGATGTGAATAATTTGGTTGAGTTCCAGACTACCTTGAGAGGTCACGCTCTCAAGTGGTACATGAATATTATTGAGCAAGGAGTGTTAGGAATGCAAGATCAAGCGTTCACACTTGGCTAGGTACGGACAAGGTTCATAGCGGATTTTAAGCTACTTCAATCAGAACAACAAGCTCTATTTGAGTTGCGCGAGATCCAACAAAGGGAAGGTGAATAAGCCTAAGAATAAAAGCATAATTTTAAAGATGCTATAGGGAGGTTAGCACATCCAATCCATGAGGAACATCAAAGAGAATGGTACATTCATGATTTCTACCTCTGACTTAGATTCCGCTAACACAATAGTGGATATCCACTTTGACAGACGCCTTGGAACAATCGATGAAGATTGAAACCATGGTGGGATACCCTGAGAGCCTGATAGTGACTAGACCCCCAACAGATGCGAATTTAGCATGACTGCAAGGGAAAATATCAATGATTACCAAGAAGATTCAAGAACTGACAATACCTTGACCAAGACGATTGCATGTGTGGTGCATTGGATGTTATATAGAAGGACATCTGGTGAACGAAGGTCCATCAATGAGGGAACCTCCTCAGAATCCGATGGGACCCTCACCATGACCCTTGGGAGGAGTTGTGCAAGTGTCTGCGAACTGACCATTCCATAACCCTACCCCATATCATGCTTTTCCAAGGAGCCAAGCAACACCAACAGTCGAGTATTGTGAGATCTTTTGAATCCATGGGCATGGGCCGAGACAGTGCCCCATTATGAAAAAATATTTGATAGTACCAAATATAGTGCACTGTGAGTTTTGTGCATCTACCACACATACCACGAATCAATGTAGAGCATTGGATGCACTGGAGATAGGTTGGACCAAACAACATTTAGGGTGAATGAAAACCCTCAGGGACCAGAAAGGGGTCAAGGAGGTGGAGTTGTGGAGAATTCAGAGGAGGAAGGATCGAGGGAAGAGGTCCAAGTATATGTTATAATTGTGATGAGCAAGGCCATATGGCTAGAGACTGTCCTCGTGCTAGGTGTCCATGGTGCTCCCACTGCAGAACCAATGGGCACGCAACTAAAGACTGCCTAGAATTAATTGAAAAATGGGAAGATCAGGTACGTCAATGAGGAACTAACCTCATCAGTTCAGAAATCAATATATTTAGTATAGGACAATTACCCAACCTTAATATCGTTACTCAAGGAGGAGAAAAGATAGGATCTGATGCTGATAATCTACCTCAGATTCAGAAAGCATCACCTAAAGAAGACAGGTATGACCCTCTAAAACATAAGTTGTTCTTTAAAAAATCCACAGAAGTATTTCAGAATATCCCTAGCCCTGATATTCAAGAGAAACCCCCACATCATATTGTTTACCTTAAAAAATTTCAAGTCCTTACTTCACACCCTGCACTCATAAACCTTGTAGTCACACCGAGACAACCTGAGCAACCTCAAAATGTAGTCGACCTTTGGTTTCAATTATTCTCTGATATTCTTGGGAATGACCAATTAATAGAGAAGTTGTGCAATGTGTTATACCTAGTTCTAGGAAATGAGGAACCCACAGAAGAAGGAATAAGGACTAATATTCCTGAGAAGATTACTTAGAGGGTGTAGAGAAGGAACGTACGAATTGGAAAATAATTCAGACTAGTAGCCCAATTAGACAAATTTGAGATTAAGGATGTCATGTTGGATCTAGGATATGATGTGAATATTCTGCCTAAAAAGACTTGGGAAGCCTTAGGAAAACCTTGGTTGACATATTCCCCAATCCAGTTAAGGATGGCCAACCAATATTGTATTTTCCCCATAGGAAGACTGGAATACATGGAAATAGATGTTGCAAGAGTGAAGATTATAGATGAATTTGAAGTGATTGAGATCATGAAGGATAAGGACCCTTACCCTGCACTACTTGGGATCGTTTGGGCCTATGAAAACTATGAAGTGATTGACTTAAATAAAGACACCATGACATTTGAGGTAGATGGAATCAAGGTAGTTCAACCCTTGGATCCATATGTAGGCCCCAAGTATACAGAGCCAAAAAAAAATAATATGGAGGTAGAAGACTTGGATCAATTGTACACGGTAACAACAGGAACATGAGACGATTATATAAATCCTATTGCTGATGGATCGGTAAGTTGGAGGAGTATACGGTTAGTGGACGAAGATTCAGAACTGGCATTTGACAGTTGGTAGAAAGGATTATATGAAAAATTATCATGGAGATGTGCAACTGTCAGGGAAACTAGATGGATTGGAACCGAGGTCAGGGAACACCCAGTAGAAGAAGCTGGATTTATTTTTGCAGTAGAAGAAGCAGAATGGGTAAGCCCAATAGTCATCCAAAGCACAAAAGGTATAGAGGATATCAATGTTTGTGTAGACTATAGAAGCCTTAACTCTGCCTATGTGCATGACCCTTTCCCAACACCTTTTACTGATGAGGTGCTAGAACAGGTTGCGGGGAAAGAAGCATACTCATTCACAGATGGATTTTCAGGGTACCACCAAGTAAGGATTGTCTAAGAGGACAAAAACAAGACAACATTCATAACAAAATGGGGGACTTTTGCATACAATGTGATGCCATTTGGTTTAAAGAACTCTCGTGTAGTTTTCTCCAGGATTGTAATAGAAACTTTCAGAGAGTTTATTCACAAGTTTATAGAAGTTTATATGGATGATTGGACGATATACAGTTTTCTCAAGGAACATGTAGCGTTGTTACGGTTGATGTTTGACAGATGCAAACAATTGCAGATATCATTGAATCTCAGAAAATGTATCTACTGTGTACCACATGGAAATTTGTTGGGCCACATAGTATGTCGAGAGGGAGTACTGGTAGACCCAATAAAAGTTGCGCTTATTGTGAACATTCCACCACCTATGAGTGCTAAGCAGTTGCGCTCCACGTTGGGACACACAGGGTACTATCGTAGGTTCATTAGAAGATATGAAAACATTACTACACCTCTAGAAAATCTATTGAAAAAAGCCGAAATTTCCCAATGGACCCTAGAATGTGATATAGTGTTCGAGACCCTAAAGGAGAAGTTCAACATATCACCGATTCTAATATTCCCAAACTGGGAAAATGAATTTCACATCCACATTGATGCTTCAGGTATTGGCTTAGGATCTATATTAGCGCAACCTGGAGATGGAGCCATGGATCATCCTATCTACTTTGCAAGAAGCAAGTTGTCACAAGTTGAGCACAACTACATAATGACAGAAAGGGAGGGTTTAGACATGATTTATGCTTTGCATAAATTTAGACATTATTTTCTAGGTTCTCATTTTAAGTTCCTTACTGATCATTCTGCATTGAAGTATCTAGTTAACAAACCTGTGTTGGAAGGGAGAATTTGTATATGGTTTCTATTATTTCAGGAATTCTATTTTGAAGTAATTATTAAGCCTAGAATATGCAACACAGGACCTGATCACTTGTCTGTATTAGAGTCAGGGGAAAGTGGTGGAGCAGTTGACGATCAACTCCCAGATGCAGAGTTGTTCCGGGTTGAGGCCATACCAAAGTATTTGGAAGACATAACAGTCTTCCTAAGTACATGCGACTGCCTAGAAACATATTCCGCAACCCAAAAATGCCATATGGTTGTTAGAGCAACGGACTATCAGTTAATTGCAGGTCAATTGTATAAGTTGGGACTAGACAGTATCCTCAGAAGATGTGTCTTGGATCATGAAAGGGAGGATATACTATGGGAATTCCACAGTGGAGTTGCAGGAGGTCATGTAGGAGGGAAGGCCATGACACATAATGTCCTCCAATATGGCCTTTGGTGGGAAACTCTCTTTAAGGATGCAAAGATATATGCTAGATCATGTGATGTTTGTCAAAGAGTGGGTAAGCCGTCATGACGAGATGAATTACCACTTCAACCAGTTTGATCCCTACATGCATTTTAGAAGTGGGTTGTTGAATTTATTGGACTGATCAACCCCACAGCTAAGCATTCAAAGGCTAGATACATTATTACCACAATTGACTACCTTACATGTTAGGCTGAGGCAACACCTATTCATGATTGCTCGACCGATACTATTGCTAGGTTCATTTTTGAGAATATTATCACTCGATTTGGATGTCCCAAGAGTCTAACCAATGATCAGGGAGATCATTTTATTAGTAGCACTATAGAAAATCTTACAACAGAGTTCTTGATCCAACACCAAAAAAGTATCCCCTACCACCCGCAATCTAATGTAACAGTAGAAGCATTCAACAAGATTCTGAAGAGAGGGTTAACAAAGGTTTGTTGTGCAAATCGGGAAGATTGGGATGACAAAGTTCCAGCAGTACTATGGGCTTATAGGACATCCAGAAAGAAAATCCACAGGTACATGCCATTTCAGCTAGTTTATGGGAAAGATTTTGTGGTGACTTCAGAATTCATCACTCAGAGTTTGTACATTGCACAGATCAACCATATGTCAGAAGAAGAATCGGTTGCGCAGAGGCTCATGGAGTTACAAGAACTCGAAGAGACTAGGTTTTTAGTAGACTTCCATCAGTCGATTAAGAAATCAAGGCAAAAATATTGGAATTATTGACACATTAAGACTAAAGTATTTGCGCAAGGAGACAAGGTTATACTCTATGACAGTCGGTATCAAAAGCATCCTGGCAAGTTGTGCATGCATTGCTTGGGACCATTCATAGTTGCAGAGATCTTACCCTCAGGAGCAGTTAGAATTGCGCAACTGGATGGTATGTTGCGGTCGATATGGGTGAATGGAAATCACCTAAAACCCTATATGTCTCATAACTGAGCAAAAGGGAATGTTTCTCTAGTCTGAAGGAGCATGTATAATAGTTAGATTTGAGTTTTCTGCAACTTTTTTGAATTCAGTTAATAAAGTCAATGTGTGTGCAGTGTTGTGTCGTGACATGTAGTTCATTTCTTTTTTTGTTTAAGTGTTGTTTGATGCAGAACTTCTTACTCAGCAGCGCAGGATCAAAAGCGTAAAGAATCCATTAATGAAAATCATTAATATGACAGGGACCCCGTTGTGGTTAGAGGGAGAACGAATCTGAACGCTCTGAGTCCATGTGCCACACAAACCTAGTCCAGTCACAGCCTTTATTTCCATTACGGTACCCCATCTGAATTTAGTTAAGACATAAAGCAGCGATACGCGAAGATGCCATTGGTATTCTCCCCGGGATTCCCATCCGTCAAACAAAAAGGTCTGAAATCGGCCACATCCCTATCCAACTTGTACAGTAAATACCAGAATTTCCCAATAGGATTTACCCCGTTAACCTGTGCCGTCAGAAAAATCAGATCCAATTTGCGTCCAAATGGTCATGATGAACAACAGCTATTGCTAAACTTGCCAGCTAAGGCTGAGTATAAGGCTCTGATAACACACCGTAGAACACATTGTTTTCAAAGAACTTAGCAATTTACGAATTCTGTAGAGCGAGTAAGTTTGTGAAGTTGTGAAACCCGTAGTTGTGATCCCCTATCCATAGTTCGCCATAGCATTTGTGATAACTCAAAGCCCACAATGCCGAGAGCCACAAGAAGTTGAAGTGCCATGTCTAAAGATGCAGTACTAGACAAGCCCTGCGACCACTGATTTGAGGTCGTGAGTGATCTTAAAGGGAAGGTGGAGTAGGTCAAGCTCCTTGATCTTGACTTAATAGACCCAATCTTGTTCCCCCATATGAACATATACGTCTTCTGGAGTATCGCTCCAGACGAGTTGGGAGGCATGCAGTTTGTTCCAAAGCTTGAATTCATCAATCTATTCAACTTGATGATCATGAACCTCAGAGACCTACTAGTGTTTGGTACCACCAATGATGTTGCGTAGTGCACCAAATTCCTGATCAGCAGGGTGCATGACAAAAGTCTCTATTTGGATAGGCGGTATCCAATCCATGTCGAAGACATTCATCAGCTTACTAGACTGTCCCTCGAGGGCGAGGATGTGTCTAAAGGATTCCAAGGTCCCAATAAGCACAAAAAGAAGAAAGGGGAGCCCAACCTCTATGAAATGTTCCATACATAGAGAGGGGGGCGCATAGCCATATTTGACCCCATACTACCAGAGACGGTCAAGACTAGTTGTTACATCATAGCCAGTACAATTATGAGGTCGTATTACAAGGGGAATGCATGTTGGATGCATTGTCATTAGTAGACTTTTGCATCAATGGCGTTGTATTCAAATGGTGCAGTTACCTACTAGAGGAACTACTCGGGGCTTGGAAGGAAGGCCATGAGAAGGGAGGCACCTTCACCTACGTATACCTATTGGTGGCATTCACAATGCTTAAGTGGAATCCACCCATTGGAAGAACGTTGGTGCTAGCAGACAAGGGGTACCATACAAAGATGTTTGAGCCCTGGCATTCCAGGAGGGACTCGGAGAAAACAACTTTTAACACCACGGCATTCTCCAAGTGTGACAACGACCTGATCGACGCAACACAGAGGTTGTGCATTCCACAAGATCTCCTCAACTGCAACACAAGGAACATCGCTTTCAACATGAAATGACATCATACATTTGTATGGCCGAGGCATGCTAGCAGGGATGATTTCCACTCAAGAATGCTATTGTTCTACCTAGATGAGGAGGCCTTTGACAAAGAGGTAATTTTGTGGCCATGAGTTAAACGCAACCCATGCAAGTCAAGAATGCATTACATTTTTCCTGTCGAGTTGCTGAAGAAGAAAGGTAAAGAAGTAGGGGTAGGATCAAGCTCAGGACCAGAGGCCCAGAAGAAGGAAGCTTTGGCACAGTCAGACTCTAAGGAAGAGGAGGAGACACAACCATTGGAGTGCAAGAAAATAACACTATCGATCTTCCCACAACTGCTAGAGCAAGCCAGGTTGATAGGGAAGGATTTCAACAAGACCCTGAGCGTTTCTTTCATTACAGAACCAATGGCGAAGAAGTTTAGAACTGGGGTCTCACAGAGTAAAATTATGAACCCCCAAACCCTTTCATATGTCATCCCCTGCACTCGCTCAATGCTCAGAGCAACCCCATTCATCCATATTCAGGATGAACATGAGCCTGACACCCCTCCATCCACCATCATCACCGAGCACCCACCATTACAACCACAACCCTATTCGCCACCCGCAGAAACCACCCATCCGGATTTTATGAAACTCGATCCCCCTGAGCAACCAAAGAGAGAACTCCCAGAAACAAACCAGGAGTTTCCTGAGAAGAGACCAGAAGTTTCTGGTCCAAATCCATAAGTACCAGATAAGAGCCTACAACTAACTGGTCCGAACCCGGACACCCAGGACCAACAGATTGTGTCGAAAAAGGACACTCAAATGATGGAGGATCCACAAGCTCAACCTACCTAGCACATTTCCTCAATGACCAAGGTTGAGGGTTCCTAGGGAAGCGCAACGCCAGAACTAGACACACGAAAAGAGAAGGAGATACCTAAGGTTCAGAAGGAACCATAGTCAACCTCTAGGTAGAGCACAACATCTGCGCAGGAACAAATGGAGTTGGTTCTCCAAAACCCTCAGCAGTGCACAGAGTTGTTGCAACTCTGTCTGGACAAAATAGAGGTTCTGACACTTCTTTCATC
Organism: Picea sitchensis; assembly: GCA_010110895.2. NCBI lineage: Eukaryota > Viridiplantae > Streptophyta > Pinopsida > Pinales > Pinaceae > Picea > Picea sitchensis. Next base: position 27,993 of record SNQJ01S0071927.1, on the reverse strand, counting down.
AGTGTTGAGGTTGAGGTTGGTGTCAGGACCATCCGTAGGGGAGGAGGAAGTGGATACTCCTTTAGAAAATGCAATGGCCAATGGACTTCCATTGCAAACTCGAGCACCCAGGGACGCAACAACGTCTTTCGATGACCTTTCACAACGGCCAACAACACACTTGGTTGGAATGTTCAGAGCATCAACTGATCAACTGGAGTAGAGGATCCAATAGACCGAGAGGTCTACTGAGGTCGTAAGGGAGGAAGCATTCCTTGCATAAGAATCTAGACAACAAGAGGAACATTCCAAGGTCTAGGTCTAGCACAAACTAGAAAGAGTCCAAGAAAGTCTTGCTGAAACCTAGCCAAAGATTTGGAATTTTGCACCCCAACTGCCTAAAGCTAGCAATATCGAAGAATTGGAGTATCAAATTGAGTTGCTCCAAGGAGCATGGTCACAATTGGCCATTCACGTTAAAAATGGAAGTTAAAAACTCATTCTAAATTTCAATTCAACCACCATTGTCACTTTGTGTTCATTTCGTTATTTGTGGGCACTTTATATATATATATATATATATATATATAAAGTTGCAAGTGGGAATCATGCAAAAAGGCTTAAGTGTGGCACACCCAATGAACTTCAAACATATTTAAAAATAACTCGAAGACAAACCTTATATCATCCTTTTGAAAACTAATACATTCACTCTTTTTTTTAATTGATGGTTATAGTTGTCGAGTTCACTTATCAATATTATTGTTTGACCCAAACCCAAGATGAATATAGTAAAAAATAATTCTTGTAGTGAGTTTTAAACCTGAAAAGTCTTCATCACAGTTGGATATACAACCGTACAAAGACACTATGCAAATTTCATAGTAATAATAATAATAATAATAATAATAATAATCTATTTTTAAGGTCACGGCCAAGCCACATCAAATTGGTGTATGAGACCTCCTTGTTTGTGGGACAAGGTACCCCTCTCCGCCCAATGATTTGACTGGTAAAGTCTACAGAGGTATGCATACCCTACCCCCCTTTGGATTTGAACTTGTGACCTCTTAAGAGGAAACAAATGTTCTCAACCATTAAGGTATAATCATATGAAAAATGAGAATATAAAAATGAAAAATGGGATATTTCAAATATAAACTTCCACATCACATTAAAGCTCGAGATAACACCAAATTATTTCAACATGGGGAGGGATACCAAGTAATTAAAATGATAAGAATGACGAGTTGAATCACATGAATTTTCACAATTATTCCAAGGAGAAACACCAATAATCGAACAATTAAAAACAAGGTTTAATACTATATACTTCTCTTCAAACTTTTAAACATATTTTGGATTGAACCTAGGTCACATTTTAATGTGAAAAGAATGGTCATCATGGTGAGATTAATGCATAACTCTTTCACCTCTAACAAATTCTATTTTACAGCCAAAATACCCAAGTATGTAGAGATGTGCAATATTTAAGTATGGAAAATGATGAAATGAATGGGTGACATTCAAAAAATCGAGAGTTCACAAAAGAAACAAACCTAGTGCGTTTCCTTTCAACATAGGTCTCTACAACTAGTAGTTCAAATAACATCACCGTAATTCATACAACATTCTCTGAGCACAAGTGAAAGGATGAAGAAAGAATACAATCACACTAACAACCAGCTAATAGAGCCTTATCAACTCATTTATCAACAAAGTAGCTACAATAATTCTGAAAAAAACTGCATGGGTACTTACCTTGTCTAGTAGAAGTTGCTCTTATACATATTCCAAGTCTAACTCAATTATAAATAATAAAGGCACCATATTAATTATTTTCAAAATGATTTAGATATGATATGTCACTGTGAGGTGACACACAAACCACATTAAACAACCATTTGCATCATAGAATTTGTTAATGCAATCCCTTAATACATTGAGAGGTGTGAGGAATATTCATAATATATGAAATCACCAACTTGTGTTATATTATAACCCTTATCACTTTTATATCAACATACCTTGCCTTTATATATAAGTGCCAAAGTAAAACTTAATGCATTGAGAGATTAGGAATATCCAAAGCTTATGAACATATATGTTATGCTAGATATTACCTTGTGTCATATCATAGTCATTACTTCTTGACCATGATTCCAAATATAGACCTCCAATGCCATTGAGTGTTGTGAGGGATATAAACCACAGAAAAAAAAACATAATATATCACCAAAGTGAATTGTTATGAACCATAACTTCATATGTGTAAAGAAAAATATCATCAACTTGGTATAATGATATCATGTTTTTAGTAATGCAATTGCAAGAATATTTTAATAAACCTTTATAAAAGACCTCTTTGATGACATGCACAAGGAAGCATCTCAAACCGATGAAATGATGAATCAATTAACCTATCAAAATGTTGATAAAGTATGTGCCATAGAACAATATAACACAATCAATCAACTATGATGCTTTTACTAGGGGACCCCACCTACTTTAGTAAAACAAATTCATAGGGATATGAGCTTCGCAACACTTTGCGAGCTCTAAGAATAGGTGGAGGAACAATGAGTCAACACATGCTACATAGTCATAATCATAAATTCTAATATGAAAACAAGCCACCAAAAGCATATATCAAATATCACAAATAGTTACCCTTTCATGTCATTATAGATATTAAGCAAAGCAATGTTAACTAGATGCATGCTAAAAGTATGCTTGAGATTGAACTTTATAATAAGCATACATATAATTTCCTTTCCTTACATCTTACAACAACCACTTACATCTCATAACCAGATGCAAGTATAAATCATAAGACAATTGAAATAGGTTGTATGTAATTTTTTTAACATAGTAAGAACGATTATCTAAAGTTGAAGCTACCCAACAAATAACTGAGCGTGAGCACTTTTCCACTCAATCATAGGCTCAACTACACATTCCTTTCTGTAACTAGCCACCCCCTAGCCAAACAATTATACATGTTGGGCCTTTCATTTTTCGATAAGGAATTGTGCAAGTTTTGTCTTAATACAAGTTGCGCAAGCTTCAGGAGAAACTAGACAATAGAGCAAGGAGAAGTAACATAAATCAGTTGCGAAAAGGACAATGCAACGCCAACAAAGAAAAAGTGGTTGCAATAGAACAAGAAATCATGCAAGCCAAAGCTAGAAGACATGACTTAGAGTATATATATGGTGGATCATGATTGTAAAAGGGTTCAGCCCGATTCTTCTCTGACTGTTATGTTGATGTCATAATTGTTGTTGTCTATTGCTGTGAAGTCATATTTTGAGTCTGTAATGTAATCTGTACACCTTTTTGGGAGTCAGAGCTCTGTGACACGATTCTAGAGCCAAGAGTTTGTAATAGAGCAACATTGTGTACCTTTGAGCTTGTAATTGAGAAAAATTTGAAGATAATATATGAAGGAGGGTCCAAAATTTCAAAATATATTGTGTCTTTCAATGTTTATTCTTATGCATTGTATATTTACAGTACTTATTTATGGTTCATGAATTCCACATGATGTATCTATGTTTGAAAGATTTTTCGCAATGTAAGTAGTTTCCGTTCTTGCACATATGAGTTTAGATTTGTTCTGTAGTTAGATGTCTTGCGCAAGATCAGGATGAATCTTGAATGTTCTGTGAATCTTCCTAAGTATTTTCCTTTCCCTTCTCTATCCATTTGTCTCAACAGCGCTTCGGGTGAGACTTCTTCTCTTCGGAGGATATGAAAGTGCCAGCGCTCTAGACTACTCGGTACCTTTTGTTGGTAACCTGAGAATGACCCTAGTTTGATCAAACTTGCACCAACAAAATGGTTTCGTTTCCAGGATCTGCGTTAACAGGGAACCTGTAGGGACTATGCTTCCGCAGATTCACAGATCTAGTATTGACCAATGGTGAGAAAGAATCCGCGACACCTTCATATGGAAAGAAGTGGATCTGAGAAGAAAATCTGTGGAAGATACTCATGAGGCAGTCTTATACTTAGAAAGATCGAGTGACTAGTACAAGATATTCTAGGTTAATTTCCCAGAAGAACTTTTCCACTGAATAAATAGGCTCCAATAAGCTCCAGAGTTCCAAGAAGGATTCAAGAGGACCTGTACTTGGGACAAAAAAAATATTGCAACACTTCTTCGGCTGGATCGTCTAGTCACAGGAGTAATTGATTTCTGGGTCAATACCACATTAGAAGGATACATTATTGAGTTTGTAGCTGAGAATCACCAATATTTTTCATGCGCAGAGGCGAATTTCAAGAAAGATGCAAGGGGAAGACTGTTGAGAGAAATCCCCATGTGGATTAAGGTTTTCTTGATGGAAGAAGGGATGTTGATTATGTCCTCGACTGAGATGGTAGTGTAAACACCCTCTCTTGGGGTAGGGCGAGTTTGGGGTAGAGTCATGGCCTGAGAGAGGGGAAGGGTTCTTTGAAAAATGGGGGGGCGGGGGGACAACAAGATATGAACGAGCCTTGAAAAGAGTCACCATAGTTGAGAAGTAGTGGTGCGGAAAGATCAAGAAAGAAGCAAGAAAGTCCGAGAAGTTGCGGAAGGAATTCAGACCAGGATAAGTAGAGGAAAGATAGATGGAAGAGTTGCGGAAGATGAGAAGACAAGAAAGACTGGACAGTCAAAGATTAAGTGAGAGAGAAGCACAAAGAGAAATAAGTCCACAGGAGGGTGGACAAGAAGGATAAGGTGTAGACATGAGAGAGGAGGAAGCTAGCATGAATCTTGAATAAGAAAGATAATATTAGCCCCAATTAGAGGAAATAATGGGAATACAGCTGAAGAGACCACTCCAGTGGAAGAAAACGAGACCCCCCGGATCAAAGAAAACTGCCCCGAAGCCAGTGGCGACGGCCCCAGATCGCCCATACCCCAAGTGTATTCTATACAAGTGGTAAGTTTGATACTACCTTCTCATGCTAGTTTTATTCTAGTTCAATTAGTTAGTTAGTCACAAACAGGAAGTGCGAGTACAGAAAGGATATTGGGATCTCCTGGTAAATCGCAAGCAGGATTGTTAGGTTTCATTTTGATAAGAGCACCAATATCAACAATGGTTGGTCAGGCGGGAGGTTCAATTGCCCGATACCGATAATTATGGGGTAAGGGAGATGAATATGTTGAGCATCACTGGTTCTTGTGCGAAGCAATCTGGAGATCAAGACGGACTTCAGATGCAAATAATTTGGTTGAGTTCCAGACTACCTTGAGAGGTCATGCTCTCAAGTGGTACATGAATATTATTGAGCCAAGAGTGCTAGGAATGCTAGGTCAAGAGTTCACACTTGGCTAGGTATGGACAAGGTTCATAGCGGATTTTAAGCTACTTCAATCAGAACAACAAGCTCTATTTGAGTTGCACGAGATCCAACAAAGGGAAGGTGAATAAGCCTAAGAATACAAGCAGAAGTTTAAAGATGCTATAGGGAGGTTAGCACATCCAATCCATGAGGAACATCAAAGAGAATGGTACATTCAGGATTGCTACCTCTGACTTAGATTCCACTAACGCAATAGTGGATAGCCACTTTGACAGATGCCTTGGAACAATTGATGAAGATTGAAGCCATGGTGGGATACCCTAAGATCCTGAGAGTGACCAGACCCCCAACAGATGTGAATTTAGCGTGACTGCAAGGGAAAATATCAACAATTACCAAGAAGATTCAAGAACTGACAAAACCTAGACCAGGACGATTGCATGTCTGGTGCACTGGATGTTATATAGAAGGACATCTAGTGAAAAAATGTCCATGAATGAGGGGACCTCCTCAAAATCTGATGGGACCCTCACCAGGACCCATGGGAGGAGTTGTGCAAGTGTCTGCGAACTGACCATTCCATAACCCTACCCCATATCATGCTTTTCCAAGGATCCAAACAACACCAACAGTTGAGTATTGTGAGATATTTTGAATCCATGGGCATGGGCCAAGACAGTGCCCCATTATGAAAAAATATTTGATAGTACCAAATATAGTGCACTGTGAGTTTTGTGCATCTAACACACATACCACGAATCAATGTAGAGCATTGGATGCACTTGGAGACAGGTTGGACCGAACAACATTCAGGGTGAATGAAAACCCTCAGGGATCGGGAAGGGGTCGAGGAGGTGGAGTTGTGGAGAATTCAGAAGAGGAAGGATTGGGGGAAGAGGGCCAAGTATATGTTATAATTGTGATGAGCAAGGCCATGTGGCTAGAGAATGTCCTCATCCTAGGTGTCCATGGTGCTCCCACTGCAGAACCAATGGGCACGCAACTAAAGACTGCCCAGAATTAATTGAAAAATGGGAAGATCAGTTACGTCAATGAGGAACTAACCTCATCAATTCATAAATCAATAGATTTAGTAAAGGGCAATTACCTAACCTCAATGTCGTTACTCGAGGAGGAGAAAATATAGGATCTGATGCTGATAATCTACCTTAGATCTAGAAAGCATCACCTAAAGAAGACAGGTATGACCCTCTAAAATAGAAGTTGTTCTTTAAAAATGTCATAGAAGTATTTCATAATATCCCTAGGCTTGATATTCAAGAGAAACCCCCACATCATATTGTTTACCTTAAAAATTTTCAAGTCCTTACTTCACCCCCTGCACTCATAAACCTTGTAGTCACACCGAGACAACTTGAGTAACCTCAAAATGTAGTCGACCTTTGGTTTCAATTATTTTTTGATATTCTTGGGAATGACCAATTAATAGAGAAGTTGTGCAATGTGTTATACCTAGTTCTAGGAAATGAGGAACCCACAGAAGAAGGAATAAGGAATAATATTCCCGAGAAGAGTACTCAGAGGGTGTAGAGAAGGAAAGTACGAACTGGAAAATAATTCAGACTAGTAGCCCAATTAGACGAATTTGAGATTAAGGATGTCATGTTGGTTCTAGGATCTGATGTGAATATTCTACCTAAAAATACTTGGGAAGACTTAGGAAAACCTTGGTTGACATATTCCCCAATCCAGTTAAGGATGGCCAACCAATATTGTATTTTCCCCATAGGAAGATTGGAATATGTGGAAATAGATGTTGCAGGAGTGAAGATTATAGATGACTTTGAAGTGATTGAGATCATGTAGGATAAGGACCCTTACCCTGCACTACTTGGGATCGATTGGGCCTATGAAAACTATGAATTGATTGACTTAAATAAAGACACCATGACATTTGAGGTAGATGGAATCAAGGTAGTTCAACCCTTGGATCCATATGTAGGCCCCAAGTATACAGAGCCAACAAAAAATAATATGGAGGTAGAAGACTTGGATCAATTGTACACGGTAACAACAGGAACATGAGACGATTATATAAATTCTACTGCTGATCGATCAGTAATTTGGAGGAGTATACGGTTAGTGGATGAAGATTCAGAATTGGCATTTGACAGTTGGCAACAAGGCTTATACGAAAAATTATCATGGAGATGTGCAACTGTCAGGGAAACTAGATGGATTGGGACCGAGGTCAGGGAACACCCAGTATACAATGGCACCTCAGGACTTGACAGTTTTATGCTCAGCATGGAAGAAGAGGTAGTGGAGGATCAAAGGATCTCCGTATTAGATGTATCCCTCCAGGAAACCCCTGCTAGATGGTGGGCCAATCATAAAGGCTTACTCAAAAATTGGGACGATGTGAAGCAAGCTATCAAATATAGGTTCCAAGATAAGGAGTAGCTGGAATCATAGATACAGATGGATTTCTAGGTTGCACAACTGTTCAGCAGAGAATCTGATCCTAGAGTACATATGGAAGAATGTGTGACACAGTGGCAAGTTACGGAAATAACCTCTCGCTTCTAGGTTTAGGTATTTCCCCACTCACTAGGTGCAATCCTGAAAGCTTGTTTCATACACGAAACCAAAAGACAAACCAGGGACTAGCAGATGCTGCTAGATCACTTTTGCAAGGACTTCTCGTTCACAAGTACCCTAAGCTTGAACTAGCCCTGCAAAAGATTAAAGAATTTATTTTTACATACAATAGTAATAAAAAATCAAACCTAGTGTTATGCGCAAAACATATCCTAGAGATTTAGACTAATGTTCGCCTAGCCATAGACAAGAATCCTATAGAATTCTATAAGATTGCCAAGGATTCAAAAAGCCTAGATGATTTAGAGGAATTGAGAAACCTACCCATTAAAGAGATAGAAGGGAATAGAGAAATCCAGAACATCATACCCAGTTAGACTAATAGTTCCTATAATCACCCATTAAAGTTGCGCAAAGTCAATATAGGGACCACTGAGCAAACTAAGATAGATATGGTGGGAGATTATTGGGATGAGAAAACTAGTCAAGAAGTACAAAGTTTGTTGCGGGAATATGAGGATTTATTCCCAAAGACCTTTTCATAGTTAAAGGGGATCAAAGGAGTTATGGGAAAAATGAAAATTGAATTAAAACCAGGATCAAAGCCTGTGAGGCATATAGAATACCGCCTTAACCATAGAGTAAAAGAAAAGGTTAAGAAGGAGATAGACAAGATGTTGGAAGATGGATTTATTTTTGCAGTAGAAGAAGCAGAATGGGTAAGCCCAATAGTCATCCAAAGCAAGAAAGATATAGAGGATATCAATGTTTGTGTAGACTATAGAAGCCTTAACTCTACCTGTGTGCATGACCCTTTCCCAACACCTTTTACTGATGAGGTGCTAGAACAGGTTGCGGGGAAAGAAGCATACTCATTCACAGATGGATTTTCAGGGTACCACCAAGTAAGGATTATCGAAGAGGACAAAAAGAAGAATACATTCATAACAAAATGGGGGTCTTTTGCATACAATGTGATGCCATTTGGTTTAAAGAACGTTCGTGTAGTTTTCTCCAGGATTGTAATAGAAACTTTCAGAGAGTTTATTCACAAGTTTATAGAAGTTTATATGGATGATTGGACGATATACATTTTTCTCAAGGAACATGTAGCGTTGTTACAGTTGATGTTTGATAGATGCAAACAATTGCAGATATCATTGAATCTCAGAAAATGTATCTACTGTGTACCACATGGAAATTTGTTGGGCCACATAGTATGCCAAGAGGGAGTACTGGTAGACCCAACCAAAGTTGGGCTTAATATGAACATTCCACCACCTACGAGTGCTAAGCAGTTGCGCTCCACGTTGGGACACACAGGGTACTATCGTAGGTTCATTAGAAGATATGAAAACATTACTACACCTCTGGAAAATCTATTGAAAAAAGCCGAAATGTTCCAATGGACCCTAGAATGTGATAAAGTGTTCGAGACCCTAAAGGAGAAGTTCAACATATCACTGATTTTGATATTCCCAAACTGGGAAAATGAATTTCACGTCCACGTAGATGCTTCAGGTATTGGCTTAGGATCTATATTAGCGTAACCTAGAGATGGAGCCATGGATCATCCTATCTACTTTGCAAGAAGCAATTTGTCACAAGTTGAGCGCAACTACACAATGACAGAAAAGGAGGGTTTAGAGATGATTTATGCTTTGCATAAATTTAGACATTATTTTCTAGGTTCTCATTTTAAGTTCTTTACTGATCATTTTGCATTGAAGTATCTAGTTAACAAACCTGTGTTGGAAGGGAGAATTTGTAGATGGTTGCTATTATTTCAAGAATTCTCTTTTGAAGTAATTATTAATCCTAGAAGATGCAACATAGGACCTGATCACTTGTCTGTATTAGAGTCAGGGGAAAGTGGCGGAGCAGTTGATGATCAACTCCCAGATGCAGAGTTGTTCCAGGTTGAGGCCATACCAGAGTATCTGGAAAACATAACAGACTTCCTAAGTACATGAGACTGCCCAGAAACATATTCCGCAACCCAAAAATTCCATATGGTTGTTAGAGCAACAGACTATTAGTTAATTGCAGGTCGATTGTATAAGTTGGGACTAGACAGTATCCTCAGAAGATGTGTCTTAGATCACGAAAGGGAGGATATACTATGGGAATTCCACAGTGGAGTTTCAGGAGGTCATGTAGAAGGGAAGGCCATGCTGCAGAAAGTCCTCCAAGATGGACTTTGGTGGGAAACTCTCTTTAAGGATGCAAAGATATATGCTAGATCATGTGATGTTTGTCAAAGAGTGGGTAAGCCGTCATGATGAGATGAATTACCACTTCAACCAGTTTGAGCCCTACATGCATTTTCGAAGTGGGTTGTTGAATTTATTGGACCGATCAACCCCACAGCTAAGCATTCAAAGGCTAGATACATTATTACCGCAATTAACTACCTTACACGTTAAGCTGAGGCAACACCTATTTAGGACTGCTCGACCAATCCTACTGCTAGGTTCATTTTTGAGAATATTATCGCTCGATTTGGATGTCCCAAGAGTGTAACCAATGATCAGGGAGATCATTTTATTAGTATCACTATAGAAAATCTTACAACATAGTTCTTTATCCAACACCAAAAAAGCATCCCCTAACACCCACAATCTAATGTAACAGTAGAAGCATTCAACAAGATTCTGGAGAGAGGGTTAACAAAGGTTTGTTGCGCAAATCGGGAATATTGGGATGACAAAGTTCCAACAGTACTATGGGCTTAGAGGACAACCACAAAGAAAATCCACAAGTACATGCCGTTTCAGCTAGTTTATGGGAAAAAGTTTGTGGTGCTTGCAGAATTCATCACTCAGAGTTTGTACATTGCACAGATCAACCATATGTCAAAAGAAGAATCGGTTGTGTAGAGGCTCATGGAGTTACAAGAACTCGAAGAGACTAGGTTTTTAGTAGACTTCCATCAGTTTGTTAAGAAATCAAGGCAAAAATCTTGGAATGACCGACACATTAAGACTAAAGTATTTGCGCAAGGAGACAAAGTTATACTCTATGACAATCGGTATCAAAAGTATCCTGGCAAGTTGTGCATGCATTGGTTGGGACCATTCATAGTTGCAGCGATCTGACCCTGAGGAGCAGGTAGAATTGTGCAACTGGATGGTATGTTGCAGTCGATATGGGTGAATGGCACTCACCTAAAACCCTATATGTCTCATAACTGAGGAAAAGGGAATGTTTCTCTAGTCTGAAGGAGCATGTATAATAGTTAGATTTGAGTTTTCTGCAATTTTTTTGAATTCAGTTAATAAAGTCATTGTGTGTGTAGTGTTGCATCGTGACATTTAGTTCATTTCCTTTTTTGTTTAAGTGTTGTTTGATGCAGAACTGCTTACTCAGCAGCGCAGGATCAAAAGCGTAAAGAATCCATTAATGAAAATCATTAATATGACAGGGAGCCTGTTGTGGTTAGAGGGAGAACGAATCTAAACACTCTAAGTCCATGTGCCACACAAACCTAGTCTAGTCACAGCCTTTATTTCCATTACAGTACCCCATCTGAATTTAGTTAAGACATAAAGCAGCGATACGTGAAGATGCCATTGGTATTCTCCCCGAGATTTCCATCCGTCAAACAGAAAGGTCTGAAATCGACCACATCCCTATCCAACTTGCATAGTAAATACCAGAATTTCCCAATAGGATTTACCCTGTTAACCTGTCCCGACAGAAAAATTAGATCCAATTTGCATCCAAATGGTCATGATGAACAACAACTATTGCTAAACTTGCCAGCTAAGCTTGAGTATAAGGCTCTGATAACTCATCGTAGAACGCATTGCTTTCAAAGAACTTAGCAATTTACGAATTCTGTAGAGCGAGTAAGTTTGTACAGTTGTGAAACCCATAGTTGTGATCCCCTATCCGTAGTTCACCACAGAATTTGTGATAACTCAGATCCCACAATGCCGAGAGCCACAAGAAGTTGAAGTGCCATGTCTAAAGATGTAGTACTAGACAAGCCCTGCGACCCCCGATTTGAGGTCGTGGGTGATCTTAAGGGGAAGGTGGAGTAGGTCAAGCTCCTTGATCTTGACTTAACAGACCCAATCTTGTTCCCCCATATGAACATATACGTCTTCTGGAGTATCGCTCCAGACGAGTTGGGAGGCACCCAGTTTGTTCCAAATCTTGAATTCATCAATCTATTCAACTTGTTGATCATGAACCTCAGAGACCTACCAGTGTTTGGTACCACCAATGATGTTGCACATGCACCAAATTCCTAATCAGAAGGTTGCATGACAAAAGTCTCTATTTGGATAGGCGGTATCCAATCCATGTCGAAGACATTCATCAGCTTACTAGACTGTCCCTCGAGGGCGAGGATGTGTTTAAAGGATTCCAAGGTCTTAGTAAGCACAACTAGAAGAAAGGGGAGCCCAACCTCTATGAAAGGTTCCACACACAGAGAGGGGGGTGCATAGCCAAAATTGACCCCATACTACCAGAGACGGTCAAGACTGGTTGTTACATCATAGCCAATACGATTATGAGGTCGTATTACAAGGGGAATGCATGTTGGATGCATTGTCAGTAGTAGACTTTTGCATCAATGGCATTGTATTCAACTGGTGTAGTTACCTGCTAGAGGAACTACTCAGGGCTTGCAAGGAAGGCCATGAGAAGGGAGGCACCTTCAGCTACGTATACCTATTGATGGCGTTCACAATGCTTAAGTGGAATCCACCCATTGGAAGAACATTGGTGCTAGCAGACAAGTGGTGCATTGCAAAGATGTTTGAGCCCTGGCATTCTAGGAGGGACTCGGAGAAAACAACTTTTAACACCACAACATTCTCCAAGTGGTATAACGACCTGATCGATGCAACATAGAGGTTGTGCATTCCACAAGAGCTCCTCAACTGCAACACAAGGAACATTGCTTTCAACATGAACTGACATCATACGTTTGTATGGCCGAGGCATGCTAGTAGGGAGGATTTCCACTCAAGAATGGTATTGTTCTACCTAGATGAGGAGGCCTTTGACAAAGAGGTAATTTTGTGGCCATGAGTTAAATGCAACCCACGCAAGTCAGGAATGCATTACATTTTTCCTATCGAGCTGCTGAAGAAGAAAGGTAAAGAAGTAGGGGTAGGATCAAGCTCAGGACTAGAGGCCCAGAAGAAGGAAGCTTTGGCACAGTCAGACTCTAAGGAGGAGGAGGAGACACAACTATTGGAGTGCAAGAAACTAACACTATCGATCTTCCTGCAGCTGTTAGAGCAAGTCAGGTTGATAGGGAAGGATTTCAACAAGACCCTGAATGTTTCATTCATTACATAACTAATGGCGAAGAAGTTTAGAACTGGGGTCTCACAGAGTAAAATTATGAACCCCCAAACCCTTTCATCTGTCATCCCCCGCACTCACTCAACACTCAGAGCAACCCCATTCATCCATATTCAGGATGAACATGAGCCTGACACCCCTCCATCCACCATCATCACCGATCACCCACCATTACCACTACAACCCTAGTCCCCACTCATAGAAACCACCCATCCGGATTTGATGCAACTTGATCCCCCAGAGAAACTAGAGAGAGAACTCCCAGAAACAAACCAGGAGTTTCATGAGTAGAGACCAGAAGTTTCTGGTCCAAATCCATAAGTACCAGAGAAGAGCCTACAGCTGACTGGTCCGAACCTGGACACCCAGGACCAACAGATTGTGTCGAAAAAGGACACTCAAATGGTGGAGGATCCACAAGCTCAACGTACCCAACACATTTCCTCAATGGCCAAGGTTGAGGGTTCCCAGGGAAGCACAATGCCAGAAGTAGACACACGAAAAGAGAAGGAGATACCTGAGGTTCAGAAGGAACCATAGTCAACCTCTAGGGAGAGCACGACATCTGCGCAGGAACAAATGGAGTTGGTTCTCCAAAACCCTCAGCAGTGCACAGATTTTTTGCAACTCTGTTTGGCCAGAATAGAGGTTCTGACACTTCTTTCATTAGTGTTGAGGTTGAGGTTGGTATCAAGACCATCCGCAGGGGAGGAGGAAGTGGATACTCCTTCAGAAAATGCAATGGCCAGTGGACTTCCATTGCAGGCTCGAGCACCCAGGGACGCAACATCGTCTTTCGATAACCTTTCACAGCGGCCAGTGACACACTTGGTTGGAATGATCAGAGCATCAACTGATCAACTAGAGCAGAGGATCCAACAGACCAAGAGGTCTACTGAGGTCGCAAGGGAGGAAGCGTTCCTTGCACAAGAATCTAGACAACAAGAGGAACATTCCAAGGTCTAGATCGAGCACAAACTAGAAAGAGTCCAAGAAAGGCTTGCTGAAACCTAGCCGGAGATTCAGAATTTTGCACCCCAACTGCCCGAAGCTAGCGATATCAGAGAATTGGAGTATCAAATTGAGTTGCTCCAAGGAGCATCGTCACAATTGGCCATTCACGTTGAGCATATGGAAGTGTAGTTGCGTAAAACTCAGCAAGAAGTAGAGAAGCAAGCTCGGAAGCTTCAGGAGAAAATGGAGAAGATAGTGCTGGAAGGAAAAAGTGCATGAGCAACACTACATAAGTGCACAACTGAGTGCACAAGGATTTTCAAGGAAGTCGACGATTGGATGGGCATCATCGCTAGATGCAACCAAACTTGGAGGATGTGTGTACCAGAATATAAGTGTTGAATGAAGAAATTGCGGCTACGATGGATCCGTTGGAGCAACAACAGAAGTTCGACTAGATCCAGTAAGAAGATAATGAATTGAATGCCCTATTTAAGGTGCAATCCGTAGCAAAGAAGGAGCTACATGAATTCCAGCTTGTCGTTCAGACAATGTATATGCAGATGCATCAAGTCAATGCAATAACAAATTCTGAATGGAACTAGTTGGTCACATCCAAGCCCAAGGGATGCATTACAGATGCGACCCAACAGCTCATCATCGAGGCCTCACTCATTTCCAGGAAGTGGTAGGATAAAGTCAGGATCTTTCAAGAAGTGAAGAAGCGGGCCTTGGAGTTGGTCCCAGAGTTGGGCCCTTCGTTTGAAGAGGAAAAAGAACAAAAAGCGCAAGGAGAAGAGCAAAAGAAAAAGGAAAAGGAGGACAAGGGAAAACAACATTTGCTCCTGGAAGCTGCGAAAGAGTCGAGTACTTGACTCGAGGGTGAGTCAAGGTTTGTGGTCAGAGCCTGTTAGGCCCTTCGTTTTTGGATAAGGAATTGCGCAAGTTTTTTCCTAGTACGAGTTGTGCAATCTTTAGGAGAAGCTGGACAACAGAGCAAGGAGAAGCAACAAAAATCAGTTGTGAAAAGGACAACGCAATGCCAACAAACAAAAAGAAGTTACAACAGAACAAAAAATTGTGCAATCCAAATCCAAAAGACACGAATTAGAGTATATATAGGGTGGATTGTGATTGTAAAAGTGTTCGACCCGATTCTTCTCTGACTGTTATGTTGATGTCATAATTGTTGTTGTCTACTGCTGAGAAGTCAGATTTTGAGTCTATAATGTAATTTGTACACCTTTTTGGGAGTTAGAGCTCTATGACATGAGTCCAGAGCCAAGAGTCTGTAACAGAGCGCTACTGTGTATCTCTGAGATTGTAATTAAGAAAGATCAGAAGATAATATATGAATGAGGATCCAAAATTTCAAAATATGTTGTGTGTTTCTGTGTTTATTCTTATGCCTTGTATCTTTACAGTACTTCTTTATGGTTCATGAATTTCACATGATGTCTCTATGTTTGAATGATTTTTGACAACATAAGTCGTTCCCGTTGTTGCACATATGAGTTCAAATATGTTCTGTAGTTAGATGTCCTACGCAAGATCAGGATGAATCTTGAAGGTTCTGTAAATCCTCCTAAGTATTTTCCTTTCCCTTCCCTATCCATTTGTCTCAGCAACGCTTCGGGTGAGACTTCTTATCTTTGGAGGAGATGAAAGTGCCAGCTCTCTAGACTACTCAGTACCTTTTGTTGGTAACCTGAGAAGGACCCTGGTCTGATCAAACTTGCATCAACAATACCACCAAGGATAACTTGGGTGACTCTTAGTAAATTTGGAAAATGAAAAACTTTCCCAAGGTCAATTTCATAGGGAATATTCCTCTCGGCTCCCAGGACTCCCACAATTATTGGTGTCCCCTCCTAATGGCTCAACATAGCACAACAGTGAGCTCACATTCACTACTCCACAGTACCTTAGGGAACTCCTCCAGTTCTTCTAGTGTGTCCATCAAAACCCTGAACCCACTGTCCAAAGTTCCATTAATGCCAGAGTGATTCCCACATCAATTCTTAGATTGAAACATATGTTTTCCTCACTAGTTATATTCAACAATTATTATCTCTCATCCCTTCCTATGTTATCGATCTACATACAAAGTTTGTTTGATTACCCATTCATGTGAATCCCCCACAAAATTAAGATTTGATCTTCCCTATGCAGTCATGGGTCATCCACAAATTCCCGAACTTTGTTGAAATGACTATGGTTATACTTTGTCTCTGTCTTCACAATCTCGTTTCTACCTTCACAATTTGTGTAGCATGGGGAGAAGAAGAAGTTGTGCTCTTGAGAGAAAGAAAGACATTGTTTTGCAAGTTCCAATATTGGAGAGAACAATTTTGGAAATTTAAGTTTAAGGTTTTGGTAATATCTAGCTATTGCAAATTTTGAAGTTCCAAGCAGAGTATTAAAGGCAATTTTTTCCAACGAATAAGCTTTGTCGAACTGACTATGGTTATAATAAAACATCAATTTATAAATGTTTTAAATAAATTTTTATTTTAAAATACGGTTTTAAAGTATAAATTAGTTTTTAAATTATAAATATAATGATATAAAAATTAGAATATTTAATATTGTAATGATATTTAAATATATTTAAATAATTTTTAAATATTATAAATATTTTAATAATTTAATAGTTGATTGATAACGTGTGAATATACTTATTCGTTTAAACTTTGAATTATATAAATATAATTCTATAAAACTTATATACTCACAAGTTAATTGGTATCTGTAAGGTCTTTAGTTAGATGGGTGTAGAGACCCTTGCCAAAGTTTTCAAGGAGACGAAACTTGGGGTTACTTCAAAACTCAAGTTGGGAAAGTGGATGCCGTGGGCATGCGAAGGTGTCAAGGGGCTTTCCCAAGTATGAAGCGACCAAGATATTAGGGTGTGTCGGCATGAGGAGCGCACCAAGGTTGGGTGCGTTGGTCCCAAGGGGCATGACGGTTGACAAACGCATGAGTTTGTTTGGGCGATTAATTGACAAAGGGGCACGATGATTCATTTGGGAGATCGGGTTCACAAATGGGCACAACAATTTGTTTGGACACATGGGTTCGTGAAGGGGCACGACACCCCCAAAGGATGCGACAGTTCGTGACAATGACCTTTGGAGTCCCTATAAGAAAAAAAGGGCACACAACCAAGGAAGACAGATTTGAAAACAAGGAGAGCAAGAAGAGCTCCACGGTTATGAGGCATGATTAGATGAGGAAGGGAAAGCTCCCTCAAGGAGACAACTCGCTCCACCTGAGAGGACTTGTGATGCCTTGAGATGGATTCGATGGACAGAGTTGGGCGAGCTTCTTTTGGTTTGGTTTAGGGGAAGTATGGAAACACAGGTCTGTTGGAGGCATGTGTGAGATAGAGTTGAAATATGTGAAGTCTACAGAAATGAAGAGATAACAAGTTTGTGGTTGAGGGCACGTCTGAGGTACACTGCAGGAGGTTGCAGAGATGGTTGCGACAAAGGGTCTTGGTGACAAATCTATGTATGAGTGTCTTGATGAGGTGAGGTGATTTGTGTGACTTTGTTGAAGTTTTAAACCGAGATGGTAGTGCTCATATTGTAATTGTTTCGCAATAACAAAAACTTAGTCGGGTGTTAGGTACAGTTTGTGTCCCCCGCACTATATGTGTGCATGTATTTAATTTGTTCCACTATTGTTCTCTTGGATTCTCATGTTCATAGATGTATGCTTAAATATGACAAAGTGTTAAACTCTCAACGATTGTTTAAGTATAAAAGAGTTGCACTAGAGTAGGAGTGTGACTCGTCGGTAGCCTAGAATATAATATGGGTATGTTGTAAGTGAAGTGGCATAGTTTGGATGAAGTATCCATGGTGTTTCCAAGTAGCCAAGTGAGAAACGTCACAGTGTTGCATGCTCTCTAGTGATGCACGATCGCAAGATTCGACTAAGCACACTGTGGAAAAATGACAAAAATATATTATTCAGTAAAATAAACTAACTGTTAATGTGATTTATATGCATACAATTAACCTCATTCTCCTTACTCGAATATGAACACACAAAACTCCATGTGACTCGGAGGAAAGAAGTCCCCCACTAAGAAAATGGTTGTTTGAAGTACCCATGGTCTCACTTTGATTATTTCGAGTATAATATCATCCCAAGTTCACGAGGAGTAATTTATATAAAATGGTTAAGACGGACGTGTAAGAATATGTTATAAAATAAATCCAACAAACCATACCGGAGATTAAAAACTTGAATGATATAAGCAAAAGTTAAACATAAACATGTTGCAAATGTTCAATTATATTAATTTAAATATGAAATTCACATGCATGTGTTTGATTAGATCTCATAACCTATTACATTGTTAGATAGTGGTTCATAGTGTTTCTCATTAATATAGAAGAGTTTCTTCATTCCATAGCATGTAAAATAAAGTACTGTACACTACCTCGTAGTGTAGATCTTATAACTTATTCTATAGTATTAATAAAGTATGGAAAATAAAGTATTTCCCCTAAAGGCCAACTCTTCGTTATCGGTCAGTTAGAGAAATTGAGATCATATCTATGATATTTAGATAAGGAAATAGTGTTTGGGGGGTTGATCAGGACCTTACTGGGTTGACCTTGAATATCTTCCCGAATTCTAACTCAGACTTTGAAGGGAATAAAGAAAGCGTAATTACGTCTTATAATATGGAAAATAAAGTATTGTACACTATCTTGTAGTGTAGATCTTATAATTTATTCTATAGTATTAATAAAATGGAGATGAGTTGAATGGTATGTTGGTGTATGGATTAGTTTTATTTAGTGTGTATAAAGTGTTTTTAAGTTATATTAAATGATTAATTAATTACTTTGTACACAAAAGAGATAGGGGTGGATTGTAAAATGAAAATAATGAACTTAAATTGTTATTAAATTAATCCTTAAAATATTAGCAAAATATTATCTTTATATTAAAAATTCCTTAAGGAGTATGTGGAAATATGTGAAAATATGAAATGTAAGTTGTGAGGTGAGATGGTATCCACTTGCTCATTATTTCCATTCAATAAAAAAATATTAAAAAAAGATAGAAAACCTACTTTTCAGTAGAAATGCAAGGAATTTTAATTTAATTAATTATTAAATAGTAAGAAAATTATCTTTATATTAAAAATTCCTTCTCCACCACTTTTACTAGGAGTATGTGGAAATATGAAATGCAAGTTGTGAGGTGAGATGGTGTCCACTTGCTCATTATTTCCATTCAATAAAAAAATATAAAAAAAATGAATTTTAATTTAATTAATTATTAAATAGTAAAAAAATGTAAGGAATTTTAATTCATTATTTTTATTCAATCAATAAAAAATATAAAGAAAGATAGAGAACCTACTTTTCAAACAATAGTATAAAGAAAGATAAAGAAACTACTTTTTAGTAAGATAAAAGGATTAGAATATTATGCGTGATAAGTGATTGATAATGATGGATGGTGGACAAAGATAGATATGAAATGCACTCAACGGTGAGTATAAAGAAAATGCAAAGAATTTTAATTTAATTAATTATTAAATAACAAGAAAATGTAAGAAATTTTAAGTTAATTAATTATTAAATATGAGTATGTAGAAATATGAAATGCAAGTTGGAAGAGGTGAGATGGTGGGTATTTGCCCCATTGTTTTTATTCATTAAGAAAAGAGGTCGTTTCACTGTTTTATGAAATGACTTGGCGACATAAATCTCCCATATATATTTCCCCATACAACTCACGTGAAGTGACCATATTGGACATACAACTCACGTAAAGTGAACGACAATATATTTGACCATACAACTAACGGAAAGCGAGTTGAGGTCCACTTTTTTTGTTGAAATATTTTGCAGTGATTAGGGAGTGATAATGACGGAGGGTGGAATGCATTAGGCGGTGATGATGAACATTTAAGGAAGCCGTATTTCACGTTGATTATTCCAAAAATATGAAATAGGGAAGAGTCATCCAGAACCTTCAAGGAAGTTACTCATCTTATGGAATATGGAATGCGGTGTTCACGAACCTTCAGAGAACACCGCATTCCACCGGTGACCATACAACTCAGGTAAAGGGACCGTACAACTCACGTAAAAGAAGTTCACGTCGTGATGAAACGGGTAGTTTGCAACGTGGTATTTACCTATATATTTAATGAAACGGCTTACGTGGAGAGTGAGAAGTCATGATGAACCTTAAAGGAAGTTAGTCATGAATTTACTTGCATTATGTCCAATGCTACACCATAAAATTATAATCTAGTATGGATAAAATTTCCAATCTATAGTTTATGAGTAAGCATAGTAATCATCATTATTATATGTAGTAAATATGTTGGTCTATTCTCAATTGGGTTTAGCTTGAATGGTTGTGAAGAATGATTGTTATCTTCCCCACAATTGTTATTCTCCCCATAATGACATGTTAAGCTCATAATGAGTATGTTGTAATGGCTTCCAGCTTATATGTATTGGAAAGTTGCCTTTGATTCAATTAAATAGTAAGACAACTACATCTTGTAACATAACACAATTGCTTTTGTCTTAGATTTAAACAAGAGTAGATCATTTTCTGTCTCTCTAACTTTCGACTTCTTTCCTGTTGGAATAATGTCGAAATTAGTAGAATTTGTTATAGGTTGTTGTGTGCTTGGTTATGTTTGGAGAATGAGTGGTTTCAGATCCGCGTTTGTAGGGATCTGTTCAAAGGTTGTTTTGTATCTCTGTTGCTATATATGTATGTGATTCTTGGTGAATAATAGTCAAGTGTGGTGAGTTGTTTTGGCTCACAATTTCTTTGGTGTTAATTTATATTTGTTAATGTTGGTTGTGGAGCCTGATTATCTTCCTGATTCAGAGGTCCTTGCTTCCAGCCGTGTTTATACCCCATGAAGTATTTACACCCCATAAGTATGTACACTCTTCCACGCGAGGGAGTGCGCGAAGTGCAAAGGGGAATTTACCTAAATGGGAATCAATCCCTGCATGCGACTATAGAGTGCAGGGGACAATTTATTGAGCTAGTGAAGCCCGAAATCATGCCTTGTAAAGTATATTGTAATTTCATTGTAAATCTGGACCATTCATTATAAGGTCAGCCGGAATCTAGCCAATTAGAGATTATGTTAGCATTTTTTCCCTAGAGAAGGCAACCCTCTTTTATGAAATGTATGAGTAGCTATGGTTGATGGTGAATGTTATATTCTGAGAGAGGAGGCATGAGAAAGAAGTTACAATGGGTTTTGTTGTAGGTTGGATCCTTCATTTCTTTGGATAATAATAAAGGAAGGACCTAGCAATTTCTCGGTGGGCCCGTAGCCCACACTGGGTGAACTCCGTAAATCTGTGTCTCTCCTTGTATTCCACACTGGGTGAACCACGTAAATCTGTGTCTCTCTTGTATTGTGTGTCTTCTGTGTTTTGTTTCTGCATTTGTTTTATTTTATTGCTCCATGGTCCTGTTTTTCTAACAGTTAATTTGGTATCAAAGCAAGCCTGGCCCTGACTCCCTCACAGGTGGGCCCAGGAACATAGTAAGGGAAAATCAATGTGTTTGAGAGTGATTAAGCGTGTGCTACGAGCCCATAAAATTTGGAGATCACGGTGCGCATTCCAGATATTGTTGTGTGGAAATAAAATTCATCTAAGTACAAAAATTGTTACCTATGAAAGAAATTCATTGTTGTTACTTTTACCTGTGTGAAATAAATTACCTGTGTTGAAGCAACTGTCATGGATGCCACCTTGTGTTTTGGTGCACATAGTCCACAGAGTGGAGGAGAGTCACACACCATTTGGATAGCCGCCCATGAGTCTATATTGTTTTGATCACAACATGGAAGCGAGGGAATCGTTGTGCCTGCGTGGAGTATCTACGTCAGATCGCCATTCAGAAAGATACATGGCTGGGAGTATTTCCACGTGAGAAGCTACTACATGAGAGATTAGACGCCCATTGTTGTAGTTGATTCAACACTGTGAAAAGAAAGGAGTTGTTGCTGAGATCAATCACTGGCCAGAAAGGATTTGTTGTTGAGAATTGTCAAACGTAAAGAACAAAGGGATCACTATCAAGAATTGTTGTAGAAGTGAAGGAATTGTTTCCAAGATTGTCAAAGTGGAGATATGTTTGAAGTTACCTTCCCTTGTGCATTTTATTTGAGACAACCAAGGTTGTGAATCACCATCACTAGAGTTGAGAGTTTGGAAGGGAAGGAGACAATGTTACTAAGATTCTGTGGAAGGATTCGTCGCCGGGGAAGGAGCTATTGTTGTTTTTTTGTTTTGAAGGAGCCAACGAGAAGGATGACATCAGACCTGAAGTGAAGCATGCATGGAGGATAAGCTTGTATAGAGGTGTGTTGTTGAATTTTACTACCACTTGAATGAAATCATTGCAAAGGGGGGACGCCATATGTTGGAACCGTGTGTGGTTGAAGGAGCCACATGCTTGAGTTATTATGTGCATTAATTTGTAGTGGGGAGGTGTTGTTAGATAAGGGTAGTAGCAACCGATTAACAAGGAGCTATGATTATAGCCGAGTGCCATTGCCAAAAGGGAGAAGCATGTTCACTGCATTTTGTTGTTTGCATCCCATGATCGTGTGAAAGAGAGCTCTCACACTTTTTATTTTTATTTTTGAATAATAATATATACTCTCCCATTTCTCGTTTCTCAATATGCTTGATGAGAAGAATGCATAACTAGAACCGATCAATGAAGAATTTGATGAAATATATGAAATAGTGATGCCAAATTTTCCATTCTTCTCAGGTATAAATTATGAACCTTCGACAACTAAAATGAAAAAATTACTATGGTTAGTAGATTTATTGCATTATGATCATGAAGGTCGTATTAATTTCTATGATAAGAGAAGAGGTGCAATAACATTACAACTTATTATATCAACATTGGATGAGGACAGATCATAATGGTCTGAAATATTTATTTGGACAACCAACTCTAAATGCCAGGGAAAGAAGGTGGTTAGAGTTCCTTAGTGAGTATGGCTTTGATATAAAGCATATCAACGGGAAAGACAAAAAGGTAGTTGATGCGTTTAGCAACAGGGTGCATGAGTTGCATGTTACAACCATTAGCATGTACCAAACAGATTTGAAGGACATAATCTTGGAGGCTGCAAAATTAGATTTGCAGTACATGGAAATAATAACAAAATTACAATAAGGCATTTTGCAACAGAAAATTGAGGACTACAAGCTGGGATATGATGGAGTTCTCACATACAGGAACAAAACCTATGTATCATGGACACTGTAGATTTTAACCTTGTACAATATTTACTGCAAACAGATTTTCAGTAAAACAATAGAAAAGATACAATGGCAAATACAAACATTACACATATATTTTTCCCTTGGAAACCCAAACCGGGAAAACCAACATATTCTATATTCATTCATTGTGATACATTTTTTACAATACAATATACATATAGGAGCCAATGACATCCCAAACCCTAACCCAATGACCTGGATTAGTCCAAAACCCTAATTCCTTAACCAAAAATAGAAAACCATTGGCAAAGAAACCATGTGCCAAAAAACCACCTAAACATGTGACACGTTTCCTAAGGCAGAAAAAAATATTTCGAGGGCGTTACCCCCTTGCACCCCCCTACGTGCCCGACGCATACACTCAGACACTACTACTCATGCAAAGAATATAAAACATACCCAACATTCTCCCACTTGTTGTTTTCTTTTCATACATGGGGTTATAGGGTTACATAGTCAACAATCCAGGGCAACAATGCCCATGGATCCTCTACACCAAGAGAACTTCTAAGTGCTCACAGATTGTTTTAATGAATCTGCAACATTCTTCAAAGTGTCCACCTTCATCAACAATCCTTTCTTTTCTTCAATCATGTCTCTCACAAAGTGATATTGAATATCAATATGCTTTGTCTTTGAATGATAAGTTGGGTTCTTCGCCAGAAAAATTGCACTCTGACTGTCACATTCTATCCTTACAAGTTGTTGTACCAACCCAATACCTGAACACAATCTTTGTAACCATACTGCTTCCTTACTTGCATGAGTGGCTTCCATGTATTAAGCTTCTGTAGTTGAATGTGCCACTACAACCTGTCTTTTGCTCATCCAACTTATTGCTCCTCCAAACAGGTTAAACACATATCCAATTGTAGATCTCCTATGATCCAGATCTCCATCCCAATCTGCATCCACAAAGCCATGTATATCCACCACTCTGTCCAATCCCGGTCTTCCTTCGAGCACAATCCATAGCTAGCAGTGCCACGCAAATACCTGAAAACCCTTTTTATTGTTGTCCAATGCTCTTCCCTGGTTTTGACATATACCTACTCAAAACTCCCACTGCATGTGCAATGTCTGGTCTAGTACAGACCATTGCATACATCAAACTGCCAACTATACTCGCATATGGAACATGAGACATGTCCTCCTCCTCTTCCTGTGTCTTGGGACACTGATCCGCAGATAAATTTACACCAACAGGAATAGGAACCTTGACCAGTTTACATTCCTACATATTGAACCTCTGCAATATTGTCTCCACATATTTTCTCTGATTTAACCAGAGTTTCCTCTTTTTCCGATCTCTTTTAATTTCCATGCCCAAAATGAAATTTGAAGCACCGATATCCTTCATGTCAAATTTAGAGGACAACTGAGTTTTCACATCCTAGATAATCGCCTTGATGTTTCCTATCAACAACATGTCATTCACATACAAGACCAAATAAATCAAATGATCACCAATTAATTTAAAATACACACAGTGATGCTCTTTGCTACTTGTGAAGCCAAGTCCCAGCATATAAGTATCAAATTTTTGATACCACATCCTTGGTGATTGTTTTAAACCATATAGGGACTTTTTCATCTTGCATACCAGCTCCT
>SNQJ01S0071926.1:38166-48666 GCA_010110895.2 Picea sitchensis | reverse complement strand
TAATGGCCTAAAGCCGACATAAATAAAATAACATTACTAATCTAAATTACAACTAATGGCCTAAATCCAACATAAATAAAATAACATTACTAATCTAATATGCCCCAATTAAGGGGTAATGAGCCAATATTAGGGCTTAACATAAGTTCTAAGGCTTCAACTAGCCTATGCACACCTTGCACAGCTCCTATGCTCCACTTACACTTCTGCTAGAATGAGAACAACAATATCTCTCCTAAGCTTTCTGAGATAAAACTCAAAACCCTTGTCAACGCACACCTTGCGGACGTTTCACTGCACTCCTTGCAGGAACTTCTCTCACTCAGGAAGGGAAACAATTGAAACTCATTCTCTCTCTTTCAAACTTCAAACATTCAACATGAAATCATGCATACATAGCATAGCCTCATAACAAATGCATAACAGAGAGAATAAAACAACCATAAGCATACCATTCACCATGTATAAAAATAAAACATCATAACACCATGAAATCTGATTCAAAGCTTCATATATTAATTCAAAGCTCCTGTACATGGGTTCTTCTCTTCAACTCTCTGCTACAACTCTCCATGTTCTAATGTTCTAATGAATAAAATGTCATAATACAAAGATGATGGTGTCTATATCCATTTTCCCTCCTGCTCTTCTAAACTGTCTAATCTATTAATTCAAACCTACCTACTTTCATTAACTAGGCTTAAATGCCTTTTACATTGACAGATGAGAGAAAATCGCTCATGATCTGTTTACAACATCCAGATATAAATGCAAGTACACTTCTAGCTACTACATTAATATCTTCTTCTTAATCTTTCAAAAATATTTCAAAATGTGGAAAATGTGTGTTGCACTTTTCCCAGCTGGCTGCTTACGATGCTCCTGCATCAACATCTATTCAAGGAGAATAGAAATCCCATTCATAATGTGGTTATGGTTATAAAAAAACACCTTTCAACCTCATATTTCAATGACCCTAAGAATAACCAACTATCAACACAAAAATATTATTTTTCATCTATACAAAATATGCCACTATCTTTCACAAAAGGGTAAAAATCAGAACATTTTAAAACTGCCACTTATACAATCCTATGAAAAAAACAATTTATAGTTCTAAGAACCACATAACAAACTGAAAACAATAGATATCACAAGGCATTAGTACTATAGTGAGAACATAAATATATCCACAACATGACTTTCCTTGAACATCTTTAATATTTTTTGTTTTCATATACATTAAAATTTGAAGGACATTAGGGTGGGCTTTGAGAATATTCAAAAGTTTAGGTATCCTCCTAAAATCTATGGATAATCTAGGTCAAGTTTTATTTCTTAAAAATAAAATTCTAGTAAACTTGCTTGAGAATAATCAAGTTAGTCCCATTTACATGCATTAAGAAGGATTATAAGTCCAAGAGCTTGAAAATAGACAACCATCTTGAAAAGGACAACCAACTTGAAAATCGTTAGACTAACCAAAATTAAAATTGGAGATGAATATGGTATAAACCTGAATGAGCTTCTCTTGGTTTTAGACTTTGTTCATGGTACATGAGCTCGTAAAGCATACCATTTCCATGACTTGTAGAAGCATAGTTTGAAAAAATTCAATGCTGGTTCCTTTCACTAGTCGTTGTTTCTGGAAAGTTTTTACGAAGATTCTATAGGAGTGACAAATATGTTCATTGAAACCTCGTCGTAATATGATGATAATGATGATGGATAATTTCATCTCCTTCACATCTAATCCGATATATTTTCATCAAACTGACTTATAAAAAATTCTATTAAATGAGCATAAATTAAAGTGCACCATAAAGAAGGAAAAGCTCAATAATGAAGAGACATAAGCATCAAATATGAACATAAAAACTTGATAATGGAGTTCATCCCTGGTGGACTATGTCTCTGGGTCCTGCTCTCAAATGGGTAGGCCTTTTTATTAACTCAACAAAATAATTTAGAAAAATACATAAGTATACCTCATTCTAAAATTAATCTACATAAGCTTTGCTCAAATCATAAAACATACAACACCATTGAATTTGTGGCGTCAAATTACCCAAAAATGATTGTTTCCATGCCTCAATCTAACTCTGGCACTTCCAGGCCCTTGAGAAATCTCATCTTGGTTTTTGTGCCTACTCCCTACAATTAATTCTCTGTATTGTGTCTTGAAAATCATGTTTGGTCGTATCATCGAGAACCCTTCTTCCATCTGTGGGCAGACTCAAAATTTAAGTGAAAAGTTTGGCATACTAACCAATGGAGTTTGTTGGCCAAATCGTTGGTCGATGCTATTGTAAGGCATTGGATAGGGTGAGGTCTCGGGTTCGATCCTGCAGGCCTCCCCTTTTGGGTTCATTGTTATATATATATATATATATATGGATTGGAACCATCACCAAGTTTGGAGCGTTGTTTAGATTTTTCGGAGTTGTAGTTTGGCTGCCAGATTTGGTAGGCCCCTTTTTTATTTTTTTGAAAATTCAGTTTCAGACCCTCATTGGGAATTTCCCCACTGCCATGTGGTAGCCCATGACTAGGCCACGTGGAAACCAACAATTGTCCCACACCATCCACTTGCATAGTCACCTGCAATGTCACCTTGCCAAATCATCCTGCCACATCACCTACCACATCAGCTTGCCACCTCAGCCTGCCATGTCCTATACGATCTGCCACATGGATGTACAGACTTCCACATGGCACTTCCTCATTGGTCCATGGATTGACCCGAAAATGATGAAAATAAGTGACACGTGGTAGTACAGACTTCCACATGGCACTTCCTCATTGGTCCATGGATTGACCCGAAAATGATGAAAACAAGTGAGACATGGCAGGCCCTAGTGCTTCCACATCACCATGATGACATCAACATTACACATGTCGCCCTCTGTGTGTTCCACGTACATAGTACAGATGCTTATTTCATCCGTACTGATGTTGATGTTAGCAGTACAGATGTTGACTCATCCCTACTGACTGGGCTAGGTTGACCAAAACTTTGACCATGAATATATTTTGATCTGTAACTCTTTTTGACGAGTTGTTTACGCCATTGGAAATCTTGCAACGTGCTCTTCGCGATGATACCAATTTAACTGAGTTTTGAGGACTTTGAATTTTTCCCTTTCTCTGTCTGTTGAGGCCATTATGAGAGTCCTGAGTTGCTTCTGTGAATTCTGAGTTTTCCTTAGTCTTCTCTGGATCCTTTTTGGATAAACATCTATGTTGAAATTTTGTCATTTGATTGTTGAATTCTTTCTGTGAGTCGTATTTGAGTCTATAAACCTGAATGAGCTTCTCTTGGTTTCAAGAATAAATATATATTCTCTATTGAACAAATATAGCCACGTGAATATGGAAGTTGATCATACGTCCCCTCCACCCCCCTCACATCACTCTCAATTCCCCAATACCCAATTTATCTACTATAAAATATTAATTTGAAAACAACATAGTAAGAATCAAGCATAGAAACTAAGAAAACACAAATTTAAGGTAAATGAAAGAGAACAAATCAACTGAAAACATATATATACATACCTTGTTATACATTTCAACATTTCTATATCATTAATATTCTTTTTCATCCAACTCAACATCTGTATCATCCATTTCAGAATTGATTTTGAAAAGATTGGCCATAACAACATCATCATCAATGTCATAATTTCCTATCATATCATCGTCTATATCATCATCGAGAACATTGTCTCCTACATTTGGTTCTACCTCTTTGAGTTATTCATCTAACACAATGTCGATATCATATTCATCTAGAACATTTTCTCAAACAACTCCTTGAACGACTTCGACATCTTCCTCTAACACATGCACTAACTACTACTCTACATCATATTCTTCTTCAATATCATCTTCTTCCACTACATTATACTTTATCGGCCTTCCTCTTGTATCATATCTAAAAACATATGACCAAACCCCTCTACCTGGAACCTCTGAATAAAATACATGCTCGCATTGGCTTGGAAGCACATAAGGCCCTGATCTTGGCTCAGTGTTGCTTATATTAACAATGTTAAATCCGTTAGCATGTTGATTAATAGTTCTACTAGGATCACGTTCATGCATCCATAACTTGCACCATTTGGCATCGAAAAAAACTAATTTGAAGGATTTAAAGTCACACTCAAGTATATCATCCAAATACCCATAGTATCGATTTTCAGAGAATTTTGGATGTCTGTCACTTCTTTAGGAAACATTAGTAACCTGAAACACTACAGTTATCCCACTAACATAAGTTTTCATCTTTTCATCCAACTTTTTGATGTGAAATTTACGACCATTGCACCACATAACATTGTGGTGTTTCAAATGAATTATTCCAGACACATAAAAAATGAATTGTCAATTGTTAAACATATTTATGCCTTGAAATTATGAAAATTAAGAAGAAGAAAAAAACACGCCATATACATCAATATAATATTAAAAAAAAACAAATAGTATGGGTGAATATATGCTTGCATGTTTATCTTTTAAACCATAAGCTAAATCAATTTCCCTCAGTGTAAGATCAATATCTCCTTTACGTTCAACTTCTTTGACCAATGAAGCCACACCATACCATTATAACCTACCATTATTAGATTGTATACATCGTTCAATCCATACCTTCATCCAATGAAGATTGTTTGCAATGTATAAATGTATTGCATCCCACTCTCGAGTAGTTGTACTAAAATAAAACAATTCACATATAATCAATTGCCATGGTATACCTTCGTAATAATGGATTATGTAGGAAGGATAAAGATTAAATAAGTATGATATACATAAAAACAAAATGTCAAATGTATTATAAATCACCACCATGATCTACTTAATTGTCACTTTCCTCATTATAACTTTCCCCAATAGGTGCTCCCCTTCAAATTTGTTGATGGAGTTGACATCCCAAATGCGATCCACATTAATACTTTTACGTGTTTTAAGAATATATTGAGTAATATAAATCATGGTTTGATATACCATATATCCCTTTACCATAAAACCATCAGGACGTTCACTTTGTCTAACCAAATTCTTCAATTATTTCAAGTGCCTCTCAACTATCCACATTGACCTTGTGTGTATAGGTCCACACTTTTCAATCTCCTCATCTTGGTGTATGAGGTAGTGTTCTTATGCATTGAAAAATGTCAAAGGTATATAATTTTTCGTTTCACACATTAGAAAAGGAATTTGTCTCCAATTCTTTATATCTTCTTTATCGATTTATTTATATGACAACCATCTACAAATGATGCAAGAAAATCATAGGTTTCAACAAAAACGTATATAGTACTACATTACAAGTAAAACACATGAAGTGAAATATATGTTGTACAATGAATTGAACAAATTACACTTTACATATAAATCGCCACTTACCTCATGTATTTAACAAGATCATATATAACTTGTTTGACATTGTTGTCAAAGTTTTCTAGGAGAGATAGAGGTAGAACATACTGTAACAAAAAAAAGAAATCATTATTTATTCCCAAATTAGTAGAAAAGAAACACTAACAAGATAATTCACCAATATACAAATATATACACCAAAATAATTACCTTAACGAAGGTATGCCAATCATGATATTTTACCCCACCTAATTCACCTTTATTTGTTAGGATATTCTTTATGTTTGAAGAAAATCCAGTGGGAAATTTAATTTTTTGAATAACCTCTTTTACATCCTTTCTTTGATTCTCTGTCAATAACCATGGAAGAGCGCTTAAATTTTACTCACCATTGCTATTTGAATGAATCACACTTTGCATTGCATGATTGGCCTCCTTAATGTCATTATAAATCTTTACAATTTTTTCTTTGTCACTCCTTCCATCTAAGATTTGTCATAACGTTTACGTTACATTCTTCCCAATGTGTATTTTATAAAACAAATAGAAAATTTATAGGTTCTCATAGTAGGGGAGTCCACTAGATTGTATAGGATAACTTTTATCCTTGTGGAAGCACCCCATTGTTAATGCCTTCATGATGACCTTCAAGGTGAAGCATAATTAAAGATATTACAACCAAAATTGTCAATTAGTACAATGAACAAAATGCAATAAAACTATAAAATATTCCAAACATTTCATGTATGATACATAGATGTTTTGATCCATACATGATGATTTCTATTATATTGCAACTTCCATAGACGAGGTGTCATTCTCTGTGGTTTTAATCCAGTCGCTTCTTTCCCATTGAAAAGATGTTTTTCGATACTTCGATACATATGGTTCTTAGAGAGGAAGTTCCTATACTCATCAAACACCTCCTTTCCTAAACTTCTTGAATGATGAGATTTCATCTTAGAACCACAAATGGGACATGAAAATTTACCCTTTGTTTAAAGACTTGCAAGAGATGGATTAAATTTTATATCAATTATTTGAAGTATGATTAATGAAGGGATTATGTATTAAAAAACATGCATGATATAAAATTCATAAAATTAAACACTATTAAAGTGAAATGTAATGTTATAACATACCACATAAATGTGTTAGCCCTAGGGCATCGTGAATTGTCCATACATGCATTGCATGGAATTGAAATCCCCTTAGCGCACCTACTGGTCTAGAGATATCATACATAGTGATGTCCTTCCATAACTCTAGTAACTCGTCGATAAGAGGCTCAATGTATACATTCATATCTTTGACTTGGTACTTACCTAATTGATTGAACATACAATAGATAAATACTACATATATGAGAAAATAAAAAAATATCAAACATAATTATAAGACATAATTGAACATATATGAGTAAACAAAAAAATATAAGACATAATTATGAAATAAACAAGACAAATGAGATGTTATCGTGTTAAAATAAATTATTCTAAACAAATACCTAGAACAACCATTGCCAACATTATGTTCTCCCTCTATATTGACATCCATGGAGGAATGTTATTGTTGATAACAAAAATAGGCCACACCGAGTAAGTGGATATGAGCTCTCCAAATGGATTGACATCGTCAACTGCCAATGAAAGCCTAAGATTACGAGGTTCGACATTAAAATGTGGCCATATTTTCTCTATCTTGTTAAATGCATACCCATTTGTAGTCATTCGAAGAACACCATCTTTACTTATGTTCTTTGCATGGTAATCCATAAATTGTGCTATGATTTTTGTTACGAGGAAAATTTCTCTATGTCTAGGGGAAAACAAAAACAAACAAAAATGACTACAGGAATCAACTCTATTCTCAAGTATTCTATATAAACAAATGTTCTAGCAAGACAAGATAAAAATCCTACCTCGTCCAGACGTTCGATGAAGTCCAATGTTGAGCACTTGACCCAAAGCAATATACTTGCAACTAGTCCTCAACAACCAAGCAAAGTAAGCATATGGTGATAATATATGATGTTATCACATTCAATAGCATAATCCATTAACATTCATAACAAATATGTCCATGGAATGATAATTCAAATATTTGCAAGATATCAATTAGACGGGAAAAAGATATAATCAACAGAAGTGAATAAGTTACAGACTTCTGTGTCGGCATGGTTCGGAACCAAGAAACTAAGTTCCTTCCAGTTGGGCCTCCACCACTTAAATCCTCCACCAAAGGCAAGCTCATATAAGAGAGACAATGAAGTTCTCACTCAATAAGGGAAGATCTTGGGGTCTGAACACTGTGTTCAAACTTAAAGGATAAAGGGATTCAGACTTAATGTGAAGTGAATAATTCCTCCAGAGTAACTTTTCTCTCAGAGTTGAATTCTTTCTCCTCTTTTCCATAGCTCAGAATTTGCCCATTTATAGCATTCAAATGGAACTGAAGGGTCGATTCATAACATTTCTAGTATATGGAAGGCCAAGGATCATTGATCTCTCGTCGTGACATGGAAAACCGACACCATTTTTAATTTTTGGGCACATTTCCCGATGTATGTGGGTTGTAGTGGTGAAACCCATGTATACGCATGCTTTATAGTAGGCAAGGTGTGTATATGTGGAAAAAATCTATTTTTAGCTCTGGGATTTGCAAAAAAGGGATGAAAATACTGCATAGGGAAATGGAAAAAGGCCTTATGTGCAAGCTTGCATAGGGTGAGGAAAATCTTTCTATAACAATTTTTCACTTGAACAATTGCCGCAAATGTGGAATTATGTGAATATAACAAAGAACCTTGCGAGGGACCGTTTTTGTTACTTGATCAGTTCGATGTCTGCTAATTTGAAATTTTGAGCATTCTTTTATCAATGCATGTTCTCCATAATACATAATAAGATCGTTAGGATATGCATGCATAGCTTGATACTACATTTTGATATCTTTCATAATGACATGTAAATATTGGTATGTGCAACATAAAACATTTGATGGTGGTAACAAAAATTCACCTAACAATATACAACATAAAAAAAACAATGTTGGTTAATGTGAAGAATATTAATCACACATATTGCATCCAAATTTTACAGATGATCAACTAAGAATAAAAATAGAGAAAAAATTAAAACCTTTATCATCGTGTACTAATTGTGACAAAATATATTACAAACCTTAGGAGCTGCGTGAAATAAGTTTTTTATAAACCATTCATAACCTTTAAGTTCACCAAAAACAATATAGAAGAGAGAAGACTTGTTTTGGAGCCTTCATAAAGAGGTTGTGTTGCCTTCTCAAGTATAGGTATATCAAAAACACCATCAAGATGATCATCATCATCATCCATTCCAACATTATTAAATTTCTCTTGTATCAATATATTTTTCCAATCTTCTTCAACTATGTTATTAGAATCATCATCTTCTTCCATAGGATCATTAACATGATCTTCAATATTTTCTCCATGTTCCTAAATAGACGCTTGTACTACAACCAYGTMTGCCTCCATGGGAAGTGCACCAGGGATTTGTTCCTTTATAATTACAAACAACAAATTAATATTAGTGTATATAACAAATATTAAAATGAAACAAACACTGACAAATATAAGATAGGTAAACAAAGAYAACAAAGACAAAGATATACACTTTTCTTGACATGTAGAAAGAGAGATATTGTGTKAGATATATAGTCACAACCAACAAAAACAAACATGATATTCTTATTTCGTCTTCATCATAATGTTATATTGTTTCTTGATTTCACTTGGAGACCACAAGAGGTCAGTGGATGAAAACTTCCCTGGGCCCAATTTGGATACCACAATTTAATTTATAAGGGGTTGAGATCTGAGGGAGTATGGGTTAACGCATTAGTGATGAAAGTGTTAGGGTTTAAGGGGTAATTAGGAGTCAAAGACTGGGGTACTTAATTATTTTGGGGTTTATAAGGGGTCAAGGCTAAGGGATTAGGGGTTACCAAGTTATTGGTCATCCAACAATTAGGGGTACTTAGGTGTTGGTATTCTATATGGAGCAATCAACTTAGGTGAGAGCGAGAAACAAATACAACAAATCAATGGTGAAACTTGTGAAATTTATCAATATGTTTATGAATATGTTGAACAAATATAGGAAAAATGTTTATTTTCTTGATATGTAGAAAGAGAGACACTTTGTGAGATATATAGTCACAACCAAAAAAAACAACCTATTCTTATTTCACCTTCATCATTATGTCATATTCTTCCTTGATTTCACTTGGTGACCATGATTTTTAATTCGATGGAAACTTTCCCACAACTTGGATACTATGGTTTATAAAGGGTTGAGATCAACTTATATAACCCTCTAATTCCTAACCCTTAACCCAACCCTAACCTATAAACCATTAAACCCTAACCCTTTAATCCCTAGCCCCTAACCCCTCATACCCTATCCCCTTAATCATTAACACCTTAACCCCATTCTTCGTAACACCTAAGCCCTGAACCCCTAACCCCTAAACCCTTAACCAATAAACCCTATCCCCATAATCCCCTAAACTATTAACCGCTAATCCAACCTAACCCATTAATCCCTAACCCTAAACCCATAACCCTTACTCTCTAAAACACCATTAACCTCTCAATCCCATAGGACCTAAACCCCTTAAAGATACCTTAAACCCTAACCCCTTAACCATTGAGCCTTAATGGCCTTATTAACCCTTAAACCACTAAAATATTAACCCCTAACCCCTTACACCCTGTACCCCTAAACCTTAAACCCTTTAACCACTAAACCCTACCATAAAACCTAATTAAATATACATCTTATGTATACTTATTCTATTCTTAACTTAATCTCAATTTGTTGTGTACATAGAATATGTCCATAAAGAAAAAATAATACATTATTTTTCTTCTGCATTTAACATATAAACGTTTACAAAAACAATCTGCAATATAAAGACATGTCATGAATAACTTACCAAGGGACGATATTCATTCCCTCCTTCAAGGTGTCCATACTATATACAATGTTTTTTAGATGTTTTTATTAAAAGTGTCCTTCTATTATAGCCCTTGCACTTTTTACAAGGGAAATAACATTTTCGATCACCCAA
>SNQJ01S0071926.1:13128-27228 GCA_010110895.2 Picea sitchensis | reverse complement strand
TTTGACTGTTTTGCTATTAATGATTTTTCCTATTGCAAGGCATCCAAATATTGAGCTCGGTCTTCAAGACTAGACCAACATTGCTTTGAACATGTTTAACACCATTATTGACATGGCCAATACCCATGCCGAACTTAACCATTCTTGGGTAGCGATTGAACGAAATATTAGTGCTCAAGAACAATTGGAAGCTAGACGTAGGCAGCCTATAAATCAACAGTAACCTTGTGTTTCTTCAAAGTTTTGGCCTTTCTTTCATTTCCTTAGATTCTCTTTTTTCTAGAAGAACAAGAGGCTTGTCACCTAAAATCCATCCTATTGCTAAAATAGGAAGAAGTAACGTTGTGTTATCTGCACAAAAAAGTTCTTTAAGGAGGAACTTATCTGATTAATCCAGTTCATCTAACTTTCCCTTATCTATCATCCACAAGATGGCATCTAGTGGTGGCTATGGTGGCACTGGAAGTTCTCCATATTCCCAATCTTCATCATCATCGGTGATTGGTAGCTTGTACAACCACCATATACATGTCCAATCTACTACAAATCCCACCAATGTCATTAAAAAGTATGGGCTTTTTCAGTTTGAAGAGGATGCCACAACCACACCATGGCATGTGTCCTATCCTCTTAACCTAGCGTTTGCTACTCGCCCACTTCCGAAGTTTAAAGAGAACATGCCTAAGTTTTTGGGGAATAACACTGTCAGTACCAATGAACACCTGGTGGCATTTTCCAATGCTTTTCATAACATAGGGGCTAATGACAATGACACTTGCATACGCTTTTTTTTCAATTCCTTGGAAGGAAAGGCTGCGGCTGACTTGTTTTACCTTCCTCCTAAGATCTTTTCCACTTGGGAGGAGTTAATATATTGGTTTTTATCCACTGATGGGAAATCCAAAGTCCCTGTTGAGAAGTTAAGGGAATACAATAATGTTACCTACAAGGAAGGTGAGACCATCAATTCATTCAAATTGCATTTCACCAAATTGTACAACCAAATATCTGAACTTATCTGCCCTCAGAACCAAGCCACCTTCATGCATTAGTACAATTCATTTCCTTCTCCTTACTTTCATAGGCTCGAGGAAAAGGCCATTAATAATCTCA
Organism: Picea sitchensis; assembly: GCA_010110895.2. NCBI lineage: Eukaryota > Viridiplantae > Streptophyta > Pinopsida > Pinales > Pinaceae > Picea > Picea sitchensis. The sequence goes on along the minus strand of SNQJ01S0071926.1, from coordinate 26,115 downwards.
GTTCCTCTCTACATACCTATTCAAAGTATGAAGAACAACTGGAGAGAACTAGTCTTCCCCATGGAGAATCGATTAGGGAAACAAATATGTCCGCTCTCCTACAACTAGTGCAATATATGAATAATTGTATGATAGCATTTAAGCGGAAGGGTACTATCTCCCCTCTCACCCCTGGAGCTTTACCCTCTTCTTCCCCTCCTTTTAGAAGTCCAGTTGAAAACAATTTTCATCCCAAAGCTATCCTTCCTAAGAGTTGGTGTAACTTTTTCCAAGAACACCATGAAGAAACCACGTGTGAGGTAAAGAAGAGTGCCATGGATAAGATCTTTGGTAAGAGACCAGAAGATACTATTGTTGTCCTAGTTTTTTTCGAGCCAGAAGATGTCATGGTCATCAACACTAGAAACAAAGACTATGCCCCAAAAGGCAAGTTTGACCCTCCTCACAGATCTTCTAGCCCGATTTCATACTCAACCACTTTTGTGCCCCAGGTTCCTAAAATTCTCGAGAGTCAAGGAATCACCCCCTCTCCCCCCTCTTCCAAATAAAATATCCTGAATCAATTGGCCAACATCAAAGCAAATGCAACCCTCCTAGACATGGTTGTCATCCCTGAGCAACAGATGCATCTGAAACAATTCATGGAAGGAAAATATTTCGTTGTAGCCAATCTTTCCGAAGAGGTTGATGAAGAGGATTCTTCTGTAAATAAAGTAGGTGTATATAATTTTAGATACCCTATAAAAAAAAATCCTTTTTACATTTTTGTAAAGATCATGGATAATATTGCCCATTATTTCCTCATTGATGGTGGTTCAGGCCCAAGTGCCATGTCAAAGATTATTATGGAAGAGCTAGGCTTGTCATGTACAAACAAAAATGCCAGAAGCATGATCTTGTATAATATTCTACAAAAAACAACCATATGCAAGATTAAAGATGTAACCTTGGTTTTATGCGCTCATCCTGAGATAAGGACAACCCTCAACATTCAGGTGATTGATATGCTTGTGAGAAATTATTCAATTATCTTGGGGAGATATTGGCAAGCCCTAACAGGTGGATACCTCTCAGTCGACGGGACACATTTATCCATTCCCCAGAACAGTAAGAACATTATAGTCCATAGAGAAGGACAAATTTCACCCTACATAGAGAGTGTTCCGCGATCTAGCATCAACTAGATCGAAGAAGACGTAGGAGTATATTCCATCTTTGTTGAAGAGGATAATATTCCTTTGGAAGGAATTGATTCATATTATGAATTATGGCATATGCACTTTGATGGTTCATTCTCTAACGAAGGTAATGGGGTTGGTATTATCTTGGTTTCCCCTGTAGGAAAAATTCATAATCTGTCATACAGGTTGGAGTTTGCTTGCTCGAGCAATGTCACTAAATTCGAAGCTTTGTTGTTAGGCATTGAGAACGCACTTAATATTGGTTTTGGTCACCTTTTAGTTTTCAGAAATTTTGAGCTTGTTGTGAACCTGATACGTAAAGCATTCTCTCCTAGCGAGAAGCTAGTGGAACAATACTTCCAAACGGTTTGGGCGTTTGTCTCGAACCTTATATCTTTTAACATCACTCATGTTAGGAAGGAGTTGAATTCAATAGATGATCGGTTAGTTGTCTTTGCAGCCTCTCCTACTCAGCATCTCTTGCCTCACTGGCCTGATTGTTCTTTCCAATCTCTGCATCATCCATACATTCCTGAGAGTGAATAATTCTGGAAGGCCATCCCTGAGAATGATAGCATTTGTGCTGTCATCCAAAATGAATCTCTTAAGCCCGAGGAAACTATTTCCATGGAAAATAATAGGATTCTTGAAGGCTTGAACCCTCTTGAGAGTTTGTTTTCCTTGAGTGTTGAGGGAAATAAAGAAAAATAGAAGGAAGAGGAGTTACAACAGAAGGTGGTTAAAACCATCTCCATGAATATTAGGACACCTGGATCTTCAATGAATGTTAAAATAAAGGTCTAGGGTTTTGATAAAGAAGAGAGGAGGTTTGTCGAGTTACTTGGTGGACTTCAAAATGTTTTTTCTTGGTTTAATGTGGATCTTCGTGGTTTTGATCCCGATCTTGTTTAGCATACTATAAAACCAGCTAGGAAAAAGAAAGGACTTCTTAACTCTGCATTGGGGGGAACTTTTCAAAGGGAGTTGAAAGATTTCTTAAGGACTAAAATGTTTTTAGTCCACCCTGAATGGGTTTCCAAGTGGGAACCTTCTTCGAAGACCACTAATAATATTTGAACTTGCATTATTCTTCGAACTTTCAGGCAAGAAATTATGAGCAACCCTTTCCCTCCTCTCGGTATGGAAATGTTTCTGCAAAAGGTTGTAGAGTCACGATTAGAGCCCTTATTTGACAGTTTGTTTGGATACAACAAAATCAAGGTAGAAGGGGCAAATATTCACAAAACCACTTTTATTATTAGTTGCGGTACTATGTCTTACAACTTCCTGCCTTTTGGCTTATTTGATGCAAGTATCCTCTTAAAGGGGCATATGCACACAAGTTTTGATGAATTGGTCAGTATCCATGCTTATCTTGATGATCTAATCGTATGCATCAAAAGGCTGATAATTACATCATAATTTCAAGGTTTGGGCCATTTCTGGATTACTTTTGTCTTGGACACTGACTCATAAATCTTAAGGGAATTACAAAGACAATGGTTTTCACACATGTTGGCAGCCATTTCACATTTTTATCCTATCTTTATAAGCTGCCTACACAAGTGTTTTGGAACCCTTGATTCTCATCGCAATCTTTTGAATAAAACAACACTATTATCTTGCGCATTTGCACACCTGCCTTTTGTTCTCATTTTCATGACTGCAAGCATGAAAACTTTGAGTTCGAAGTCATGTCGATGGCATTAAAATCGTCACTGGATTATTATGGTTACTCTTGTCTATGTGTTCATTGCATTCCCAATTCAATTATGGTCACACAGTTGGAAAGACACCAAAACCTTTACTCATTTGGCATTTTTTTTGTTGTTGTTAATATGACTTCATTTTTATAAGATTGTGATGGTATTCTTAACATTGTGATCAGACCCTTAGTGCATTGGTTTCATACAAAGCATAAGTTTTATGGTCAAATATTTGGTGATAAATTCGAAACATTGCTTTGTTTTAAATCATGCAAACACTATTGTTGTGCAAATATTCAGGTCGACTCATCATAGTTTTCAATGGTTTTTTTATTGGCATTGTTTTTAACACACACCAATAGTGAATCACCATAGCGTCGTCGATTGTACACTCCGATATGACTGTTTTGCATGGGTTTATTTTGTTCCACCACCCTCTCACACTTAGGCATTAATGCCTGCCTTGTATCCCGGGTTACCTCTGTTGGTTTTGGGGAAATCTCTGTGCTTTTGATCCTACGTATACCTTGTCCAAACCCCTGTTCGTTTACCCTGCCCACTGTGTTCTCTCTCCTATGGCACCTGTGGTGCGCATAGAACCTAATGGAAGCCAAACGCTCCTGCTATTTGACAATGCTCGCGAAGACCTGGAGAACAATGGCTGGCGAGCTTTTATCCAAAAGTTTGAGGGTTTCAACCTTTCGGTCGCCCAACAGTTCGCCCTCACCTTCGACGGATGCAGGGCTAAGGTCGGAGATATCCAACTCGAGCTAAATGAGGAATTCCTCAACTCAGCTATAGGCTTACCAGCTAAGGAGCAGAGGTGGTTTAAGAATTCAAAAGTGAACGAGGTGCCATGGATGCTCCTATTCACATCGAGGAAGATTGTTAGTTGTGATAGAGGTATGCCTATCATTTCCCTCAAGACCAGATGGCATGATCTATTAGCAATTGTTAAGCAATTTGTGACTTGCGAAGGTTGTTATGGGTTAGTGTTTCTTTATCATCTCAGGTTGCTCATGAATTTTATTGACTACCCTCTGAATATGCCTCACTACCTCCTACACATCCTGTATAAAATGTCCAAGCGATTTAAGCGTGAGAAGGATGATAGCAGCCTTTTCCACCACTGCTTGATCAAAATCATTATTGTCTATCATTTGAAGCTTAGTGGTGACTGTTGGCAAGCCTTCCTATCAAGGAATGGCTTTGCCACTCCTGAGTGTGTCCAGGTAGACAAGGTTGTGGTCACCGAAACCATGGTTGGGCCAACTATGCCACCTCCTACCCTTCTACCCCCTATCAAACCCTCGAACTGCCCCAACATTGACCTACCCGATACCATGGTTGACCCATGTGCTAAAGACAATACTAAGACCGTCAAGAGGCCTGTAAGGAAGAAAGGAAAAGGTGATACTGGTGTCAACAGTAAGGGAAAGAAAAATGCACGATGGATATCTAGATGTGCTTGGAACAAGCCTAAGCAGAGAACTGACCAAAAGCCTATTGTCCTGAGCGAGGATTTAGACTCTGAGATTGAATGCTTCTTGTCTAAGGAATACCCTTACTCTCAAGAGTAAGGCCTCTGTTCTGTGGAATCCTACAACTACGTTTCCAACTTACCCCCGTGCCTCAAGGATGATCCTAACTTCCCGGGAATTAAGCTTCACAGTGGAACCCCTGGTAACTTGAAAGAGCCCTCGCCTGTAATGCCAAGGCCCAATCAATCACCGTGTACTCAATGCAATTCTTGGCTTGAACGTTATTACACCGATGTTCCTCTGTTGCAATATAAAATCAAATCTTTGGAGGAATGGATTACTATGTTGTCAAAAGAAAGAGACAGGCTACAAGCCAACGAGAAGAAACAAAAGACTACGGGTTCAATTGTATTCAGAAATGTTGAGGCAACTACGGCCTTTGTCAACTCAAGGTTATCCTAACCGAATCATTTTTCTACACCCCAGGTATGATTATTTCAACATCGATTTGAATGATTTGGTTAGCCGATTGTGTTCGCTCTTATTTAGTTCTGTTTGTTTAAATAGATTTAAAAACGATTCTGTTATTTTGATTTCGTTTTGAATTATGTTTGCATTGAAGATTTGTTTGCTAAAATAGTCTAGATCTGTTTTGATTGAACCGACTTAACACAATTTGATTTCTCTTGAATTAGTATAATGATTGTGTCGGCCCTGAGCAAGTTCGATTCATTTCTGTTTAGTTTGATTCAGAAACAATGTTGCATGCCTTGAATTAGCATAGTCGTTTGTATATGCGTTGGATTTGTATCAAAGTTTGGTTTGATATAGTTCTGTTAATTTTGAATTAAAAAACAATTCTGTTAGTTTTGTTTTGATTCAACAACGATTTTGTTAAGTTCTGAATTGACATAAACTATGGCATTTGTGTTGAGTAAAATATTTGTTTGATCGATTATAGTCTGTGTTGATTGAAATTGACTCATAAAAATGATTTCGTTGGTTTTTAATTGTGAAAACGATTTTGTCTATTTCGAATTGGTAATAAAAAGTTGTTTCACAGATTGCATATATCCCTATTACCATTCAGTTAATTAAACACGATTTTGTTTGTCCTGAATTTGCATAAAAGATTTGGTTACTTCTAGCGTGAATTATTTTCTTTGCATCGAATTAGTAATTAGGGGTGTGTTTAATAGGTCGAATATATTTCTGTTATCATTTGGATTGATTTAAAACAGTTTTGTTTGCAAATAAGACTAACTACAGAATCGTGGGATTCTGTAGCTAGTCTTAAAATTTAGATTTTTGTTAATTTTACCAATAAAACATTATCTAAACTTGTGTATTCTTGTCCACCTACAGGTACCTATGAATTTCAATGACAAAATGGACATGTTGTGGCAGTTTAGAACGTGCTTTTTATGATGTAGTTTTGTTTTAGGTTGTTAGCTTAAGTTAGAAATAGAGACTTGGGAGATTGTTCCCAGATTTCTTGCAAACTGTTTTTGATAATTACCACAGGGATGTTTTACCCTGTGGCCTTTATATACTCATTTATTTTTGTAATGAACCCATCACTATTGGGAGAACAAAGACTATGGATTTATGATGATACAAGCTCGAATGGAAGTGGATCTTTTGTAACATCTTTAGCTTTCAATTTATCATACTTTCGTTCAGGTTTTGTGCATTTCAATTTGTGATCAAGTTATTGACTACTTTAGATATCAAGACTTGTTACGGGTTAATGCGTTGTGATTTAAATTCTGTCCATATCTTATGTATCTCATTTTTAGTACAACAATCACTCTGTTTGAATTTAATTAACAGAAGGTTTATCTTCTTAATTAAATGAACTGTTTCGTACAGATCTTCGCACAGGGATTTATCTAGCTGTGATGATTTGTAAATTTTAAGATTGCTGTCGTTTTATGTCTTGTTTGTTCTGTCATCTGTATTCGAAGAGCACTGCTGCTTCCTGTTTACAAGAAGCTTGTGGAGAATCTGGTGTGGGTTTCCTCCCATCAAATAGATAAATCAACTACTATACACAGAACAAATAGGAAGCTTTACTTCAGGTCAGTTTGTTATTTGTTATTAAATAGTTAATAAATTCGAGAATTCTCAGTAGTTCAGATAGATATATAGTTCAGATTTACAGTCAGGATTATCATTTTAATTGCTCATCTTAGATAGTTTTTATTTAATGTCTTTCTCATAAAAGATTATAAAAAATAAAAAATAATAGCTTTACTGTCATAGGACAGTTCACGAATGATTTTCGTAGGTTTTTCGATTCAAAATCTGTAGTCTGTAAATGCTGTACATATATAATTAAGATTTTATTATGTTGATAGCTGAACATTTTATTAAGTAGAATTATGGTTGTATAATATTAGTAAGTAAAATGTATATATGCTTTAGATTTGTGTATAGTTTGCTGCAGTTGTTTGTTTTTCTTTAGATTAGTTCCTTTAGTTTAGTTTTCTTTCATTTTCCTAGGACTTAGATCGGCCAACGGAGCTGCTAAACCCATCGGGGTGGATCATCCCAAGTGGCTTGGGTTATTTAGACAACCCCGGACCGGATCCACTTCTCCAGTTGATGAGCGTTCAATTTCGCCCATCAACACCACAACACTAACAATCCTCGCTTGAAGTATTGTGATGGACCAGCATGAAAGGTTTCTTTTGGTGCTTGGATTTTTATATATACTAATATCTTAGCTCTGCTTTCAATTTTTGTTCTTCTTTTCTCTTCTTTACAGTACTTTGATTTCTGCTTTCTAAGTTGAGTTTTATTTTCTTGGTGCGTTTTAATTCATTCTTTTGCTGCTGCTATTTTAAATTCTGCATGATTACTTATGTTGCGATTTTGTCTTTATCATATTTTAAGTGTTTGGTCAAGATAGAATGTTGGATCAATTCTGCCATAGTGACACTTCTGCAAAAAGCATTGTTAGTCAATAATAATCGAGCTTACACAAATGTTATGATCTCTCCTCTGAAGGGCCTTTGAAATTGTTACATATTTATGCTGCTATCCTACAAGGAATTGGCTAATCCCACTTCTTCTTACCTTTTCTCCATCCATTGAGATCTTAAGAGAAAGTCTATAAGTCTTCCTCCTTAAGGGATAAATGATTATGCATATATTGGTAGAACCCCTCATACTTAACACTTTCCATGAATTATTCCCAAATTTCCAGTCATATTTCCATTAAATCCACTTAGTTCCCCCTGTTGCATAATCATTCGAGTGATGTCTTCTTGAGATTATTGCTCTTGGTCTATGAAACCAGGAGTTCTGAGTTCTAAATATGTTACAAACAAATTTTCCTGTGGAGTCGCCAGTTTGTTGACGATTGAAAACGTCAACATAGTTTCGCCCGCAAAGTATTGCTAAAGCCTATTATTATATAAGACTAAATAATACTAGTAGGTGGGACCCCCTTGAACTATTGGAGATCATATTTGTTCATTTTCGATGTTATGATGATGTGCTACAAAGGTTTACATGGTTGATGAGATATTGTTTTCGTTCGTATGAGTTGATCTTTGAAATGTTGTTCCTTCATGTTACTACAACATGTTATTCATTAAATGGTATTTATTCTCCTTGCACCTACAAAACAGACATGTTATTGAAATTATATTAAAGGCAATTAGAGGAAGGAAAAATACTATAACACATGCAAGGAAGGGACCTAGTTCTGCAATACTACCAACATGAAATAACTTGTTGATTGTTGTTAAACCTTAGATTAGAAAGAATGCCTATGAAATTGTGTTGAATCACATGATTTATATGTATATGGTTGAAACGTTGGTGGCGCACTTGGCAAGTGGTATTGTAAATGGTCATACAATGGAAAATGGAATTGGTAGCCGATATACATATGGTACCTTTGATAGTTTAAATGTTGAGGGCACAATTGACAAGTTAATGGTGCTATTGGTTATGAAATGGCTATTATATGGTATTCAAATTATTTTATGGTGTAAGTCACTCTATGGGTTTTTAATATGGTGATAGTCTCGATACATGTTGATTAATGGTGTTAATGGATAATTGTTGGCATGCACTATTTGAGTTAATGAGGTATGGGTGGAGGCAACGTCCATTTACTGCACACCACCTTTACCCTTCTTGTTGGTCGCCACCTTAGTTAGACTATTGTTTGATCTTGTTGTTGTGTTCACGCTTCAAAATTTTAGTAGGGTGAAACCACTTGACCACCTTTCATATTAAGTATTTTTTATTAACATGTATGTTTTTTATTTGGCCATTATTGACTTCAATCTGGTTATGAAATGATTACTGGCTCAGATGTATAGGTTTGTGTTTGTCCTCAGTGTTGCAACTGTGTCAAATTTTGGTTTTTAAATGGGAAATGGATGGTTGTTCCTAAATTTTGAGTTTGTAAAAGTTATCAGTCTTCCTGGTGATAGCTCTCTATTACTACTGGCTTAGTTGGGGTTCTTTTGTTGTTGGGTTGCTTGGCCGATTGTCCCCATGCATGCGCATCATTGGACCAGTCTCTGTTTTTTTATGGGTTTAACGGTTGAAGGTGTTCTTCATCACTTCTTTTTGTTTATTTGAGAAATGGTCGATTTCCCCACCAAAAGCCATGAAATGGCTCTTCTGTTCTTGCTCAGCCTCATCATCACCTCAGTGTTGGGTTTTCTTTAATAACCATAAGGGTTACACCCTGTGCACATTAAGCTTCATTGTCGATCAAGTTGGAGCCTCGCTCCTCTGTGATAACCCTCCTGTCTCAGACTTGACATATATCCACTAGTAATTTGTGGTTCCCTCTATGCATGCACTGCTGGTATCAAGGTTGTCACCATTAAAATAATTTGGCTCTAGATGTCATGTGTTAGTCACCGTGTGAATCGTTAAATCTACAAGTCTAAGGGGGACATGGAGAACCAACATGGCCTGTAGGGTTTACCACTTGTGTGTTGGATGGCCATATATCGCCGACCATTTTGAGTACAGATTCGTCCAGTTGGTATTGTTGACGGGTGAAATTGACCATCCGTCAACTGGAAGAACGCGTCTGGTCCAGGGTTGTCTAAATAACCCAATCCATTTGGTGTAACTCATTTTGACGGGTTTAATGGCTCCATTATCCAATCTAAAGTCCTAAAAAAAAATAAACAAGAGAAAGAAATAACTAACTAATTACTAGATACTATATATTATATATGTACATATGCTCTAATATAACTATTGTAGGTGTATTTAAGTAGAAAATATACAAATATCATTTATGTACATCATTTACAAATTGCAATTTTTAATTGAAACTTACGAAATCAATGCTAAAATAATTTCTTTTAGGAAGTAGATAAAGAAAGCAGATTTAAATATTTTCTGTTTTCCTTTATAAATCTAACTAATCTTGAATTGAATAAACTATGAAACGTAGACGTGCAGGTAGTCAAAAGCTGAACCAAACATCCTGGTTTCATTAATATGTAAATGACAGGATTGAAAAACACAAATGAGCTAACCTGTAGTTAGTTTGTGAGATGTATCCAAGCGCATGTATGAGTGAATAATATCCAACTGCCACGCCCAAGAGAGAAATCTGCAATGGACTTTATGACCATTTTAAATAAATTCAAAACATGTATTGGCAGTTGAGGTTTAATGACAGAGGAGGAAACACAAATTGAACCCTGTGATATTATAGTTGCACATAATTACAACACGATAAATTTGAGTGTAACTTATTGCATTTCATAATTCAATTAAAATTCAAAGATAAATCTTATCATTTGAATTGGAGATATGGTCATAGTATTTATATCTAGAGAAACAAATTATAGATGATGTTTATAAAATATGTATCCCAAACACAATAGATCATTCAGTCTAAAGCTATCAGACCTATCACTATATTAGGATTAACAAAACATAGATGAAAACATCATTTACAAAAGGCTAAAGCCAAAATGCATATATGCTATTTCATTAAGTCTTTGAATCACTCGTCCATCTTCTGCCCTAGGCCAATATGATTTCATTTAAAAAATGTAGAGTATTTAAAGAGTTTATGAAAACTAAACTTACTATCTTCTAAGATAGGATTAGATCTCAAAATATCTAAAACTTACAAATATAGAGGGCCTAGAGCCACTCATGATCAAACTATATCTTCAAAATTTATGAAATTTCTCTCCTATTTACAAAAACGCAAAACGAAATAGCTAATCAACTAAGTCGAGCATGCTCCATCCCATAAGATAAGCATTAGATAAACCATGTCCTGACAAAAAACTGAAATGAGAGCAAGTTAAACATTTCATTAACTAACAATTTCTAAATTTATATGAAAAAATGACTTGGCTACATAATCTCTCGATTCTGTAGCCAGTCTTATTACTGGTAACATAAATCCAAATTGATCCAAATTTATTAGAAAAACAACAAATAAATCATGACTGTAACAAAAATCAATATTACTGTTTAACTAATAACAAAAATTGGATCATGATATCTCAGAATTTATCACGGCCTTTACACTGCTAGCGTTTTTTATAAAAATATTGCATGTCCTTTTTAGACACTTCACTTATCTCTGTGCATTGGCCTTGAGTTCATGGTTTTTGTTTGCCAACGATTCATTGTGAGTTGTGAGAGCTTTGATCCTTTCTTGGAGAATGGGAATGTTTGTATAGTACTTCCCTATCCAATGCAAGCAAACTTTGCAATGTACATCATGGGCGATCTGTCGAGGAAGCGTGTAATTGTGTGTTAAAACATCAATGCTACCCACTGTCGGCCTTTGACCGAGCTTAATACCTGTAAACCTCTTGCTATCTTTTATACATGGTGGGAGATTATTGACATAATCAAATGGTTGGTCTAGTTTGGAACAATTCAGATCTTCCTGTGCTAGAAACCTTTCAATCTCAGAGTCAGAATCCTCATGGATCTCTATCGAATCAATTGAGATCACATGAGGCTTGGATATATTACAACGAATCCTTGAAAAGAGTCAAACAACCCTCTTCTTATGAAACCCTAACATTGATTGATTCTTCTTTGACTGTTTGCGAGGTTTTTTACTGTCGAAATTTACAGTAGGGTTAGGGAAAACAATCGGTTCATGCATAGGATTTTTAATAAACTCAGAAATAATATCCTGTTGCTCACATAAAAGATGATCGAGCACTGCCCCTTCATGAGGGTTTTCATCCAAAAAATCTGGCTTGTCACTTATGCAATCAAGAGGATTTTCTATCATAGGATTATCCATCACATGGGTTTCTATAGGATTTTCTGTAACAAAACCATTTCGAGCTAAAAACCCATCCCAATCATCACCCATCATTTTCAAACGATGAACCAACAATAATTTAATCAAACCATGGTGAAAAAGGCTAGAATCTAGGTTATGCTTCTTGTATCTCTTCGACATTTTATATAAACTCCTTAGAAGGGAAAATGACATATTTAGGTGGAAGCCAATAAAATGCATGAGAAATCGCACATGGTAAATGAATACTAGGCCATAACAGCCTTCACAGGTAATAAATTGTTTTAAAAATGCTAAAAGACCATGCCATCTAAACTTGAGTAGGGAGACCGAAATACCTTTGTCACAACAATCAACCTTTCTGTAGGTGATGAAAATACTCCAGGGTACTTCGTCCAATTTCGAATTTTTAAACCACTTTTGACAATTGAGAGGGAGTCATGTTGCTTCACTTAGAAAATCTCACTGGGAGTTTGCATTTACCCACTTCCAACATCCCTGCTCCATATCTCGGTGGGTTTACAAAAGCTTCCCACAACTCTTTGAAAATTATTTACAATTTTGACATAAATTTAATGATATTCAGAAGAGCGGGGTGATGCTGAAAATTTCAGTTTTTAGAACACTTGATATTGTCCAGCCTTTAATTTATCGCTTAATAACCTTCATTATGATCTAAAATTAGTTTTCTGATGAGACTATTTTTTTGAGGATAGGAAGGCATACTTGATTTTTTTTTGTTTAAAACAGGGACAATGTAAAGATATTTAATGATGGTCATGTCTGCTCATAATTATAAAGTAAAACCATGAAACCTATTCTGAACATAAAATTTATTTAGCTATTCTACATTTTAGGAATTTACATCATTGATGCTCTGACAGACCTTGATTGTTGCTTCATAATGAGGCATTTTGGTTTCCCTTCATGAACTAAAAGGTGACAAAGACATAAGTTTAACCAGAAAGTAGTGAAAACAAGAAAAATGAAAAGAACCAAAAACCAGAAAACAAAAGTAAATCAAAACAAAAAAATTATGTACAAAGGTGGGTCTGGAAACATCAAGAAAAATACCTTTTGAGAGCTTGGCCATTCACCGAGAAGGTGTTTGGCTGTCCCTCCAAACTTTGTAGATGGAAAGAGATGGGACCTAATTTTTCAGCAATTATGAAAGGCCCCAACCACAGGTTTTGGAAGTTGGTATCTTCCCCTTTTCCTTCGTGAGGTTTATCCCATTTGAGGACCAAGTCTCCTACCTTGAATTTTTTATCTGAAGAAGAGTGCGAATCAAACTAGATTTTCAAAATATGTTGATGTTGATCCAGCCTCTCCTTTTCTTGCGT
>SNQJ01S0071926.1:0-13078 GCA_010110895.2 Picea sitchensis | reverse complement strand
CCCCTTTTCCTTCGTGAGGTTTATCCCATTTGAGGACCAAGTCTCCTACCTTGAATTTTTTATCTGAAGAAGAGTTCGAATCAAACTAGATTTTCAAAATATGTTGATGTTGATCCAGCCTCTCCTTTTCTTGCATTCTTGCTTCTTCTAGTTTCAACAAGGCATTAATTCAACTTTCAAGAGGAGGGCATTCCTCTTCTTGAAATTTCTGTGATAATTGAAGAGAGGGAAGTAGAACATGAGGTGGGACAATTGCTTATATTCCATAGAAAAGGAAGAAAGGAGAATTACCAACAGAGGTTTTTGGTGTCACCCTATCATCCTAGAGTGCATTAAAAAGCGCGTTGTGCCAACTTTTCTGGTTTTCAAAAAATGTCCTCTTGATGATTTTTATCAATTTTTTATTTGTTGACTCTGCTAGGCCATTTCCTTGGGGGTAATAGATGGCAGAATATTTCAGTTTGATCCCTTTTTCTAAAGAAAAAACACTCATATAGAGGGATGAAAAGTAACAAGAATTATTGAATACCAAACATTCGGGAATACCGAATCTAGTAATGATATTTGAGTTAAGGAAAGATATTACTTGATTAGTGTTTACCACTTTCAGCGGTGCAACCTCAGACCATTTGGTGAAATAATCCGTTGTTGTAATGATGTATTTATTTTGTTGTGAATAAGTGGGGTTAATTGGCCCTATGATGTCGAGACCCCACTGCTGAAAAGGTGAATCTACCAAAACATGTTGCAAAGGGAATGCTTACTTGTCCAACAACCTTTTGGCAGATTGTAAATTTACGGCATAAGACATGGGCATCTTTGAATAACATGGGCCAATAGTACCCAGCTCCTAATACTTTGTGAGCAGTGGTGTCTCCACTGAAGTTCCCACCAGCCTTACCAACATGAAGTTCAAATAATACTTTCTCTGTTTCATCTTTTTCCAAACAACGCATGAGAACACTATCAAAATTCTTTCAAAATAATATGTTGTTTATCAACTAGAAAGGTGTAGATTTTAGTCTTAATGCTCTTCTCTTTTTTGGATCAAGATGACGAGGAGCAGAACCATGTGTTAAATAAAAATTAATGTCATCAAACCAAGAATTAGAAACAACTTGTGTACAACTGATTTGTTTTCTGTCATGCTGATTTACAGTTAAGGAATTGATTTGACTTTCATATTCTTTAACTCAATTAGCAACTAGTTTACATAGGCCTTGACCTCTAACAATTTGTGCATGGGTTATTTTGAGGTCATACTTTTGTAATGAGGTCATCCAGTTTGCTCATTTTCCACCCAATTCCTTTTGTACTAATAAGTTTCTGACAGCAGGATAAGGAACAATGACTTTAGTTCTGGATTTCAACAAATATGATTGAAAGTGTTTCACTACTTTAAAAACATCATAAACTTGTTGATCTACAACTGGGTAATTAAGCAATGCTCCTTTGAAATTTGAGCTCATGAAAGCAATAGGTATTTCATTACTTTCAATATTATTTTGGGATAACACAGTAGTGTAAGATCGGTCAGAGGCAAAAGTGTAAAGAGTGAAATCTTGTGAGAAATCAGGACTCATCAAGGAAGGGGATCACACTATGGATTTTTTTATGGAATCAAAGGATTGATTTTCCTGTGGTTCCATTCTTTTTAATTAAATTATGCAATGGCCTTACCATTTCTGAGAAACTTGGGACAAACCTTCTAACAAAGTTAATCTTTCCTAGAAAAGACTGCATGGCTTTCTTGGAAGAGGGAGGGGAGAGTTTAGCAATATCTCGAGTTCTTTCAGGATCAACAATCTTTCCATATTTGGACACTATGAACCCGATGAATCCGAGTAATTTTCCTTGCTCAACTGCAAAGACTAATTTATTAGGGTTGAGAGATATGCCATACTTGCGACATCGTTCTAGGACAACCCTGAGGTGAGACAAATGATCTTTCTTGTTTTTAGATAAAACAGTTACATCATCAAGATAGACCACTACTGATTGGTTTATGAGGCCACGAAAAGAAATATCCATTGCTCTATGGAAAGTGGCCTTGAAATTTGTGAGTCCAAAAGGAATCTTCCTGTAGGCATAAGTGCCCCAGGGAGTACGAAAAGTGGTTTTTAATTGGTCTGGTGGAGACATGAGGACCTGGTTGTATCCCGAAAAACCATCTAACAGTGACAGTATTTCAGAACCAAAAACCTGCTGAAGAATTTGTTCCATTGGAGGAACGGGATAATTGTCTTTGTCATACGCTCGGTTCAGGTTATGAAAATCAACACAGAGTCGAATTTAACCACTTTTCTTCCTTATAGGGACTAGATTAGACACCCATTGTGTGTGCCTTACGGGAAAGATTATCTTTGCATTGAGTAATTTGTTCAGTTCTTTCTTGACAGTGGGTTCCTGTTTATGGATAAATTCGTGAGTGCGGACATAGACCAATCTCCCCAGATCCACCTGGATCTGGAACAAAACGTGACAGAATACTACTCTTTCCCTAGATCTAGATATTGAATGAACTAAGAGAAATGGATGGTGGACATACCTTATGAGCGGCTCTCCTTTAATCTGTTGTTCCTTGCTCTGCTACGATGCTCTTAATATTAGTTCAATCACAACAACACAAACCAATCATAGCAAAGGCATTAATATATTTAATACCTAATCTATACATGTGATCGGAATCATGTAATAAGATGACATCATCATTATGGGAAAGGGACATATTCATGTATTGATGGCGAAGAAATATACAACTGAGCCTTGATGTCATGATCTCCTTTACGTATAGAACTAGCTTTGACACACACACTTGCTCATTGCATGAATAAATTCAACCACATATGATTACTTGTTGTCTCTTCTTTGCTGTAGCTTCAATCCTCCAAACAGTCTTGCACAAGTTCTCAATCAATCTCTAGCTATCTTCTTCTTCTTGTTCTTATTAACCATTTCCATAAATAATCCTCCTCAATATATAGGGAAAGATTGTTAGTTACTTGGATGAGGAATGATCCCAAGATATGCGGAAGAGTCAATTATTTTGCCAACCATTCGAACTCCAACTCATCTTCCTAGAAGATTCCTTCTAGAGGATCGAGAAACATTCATTTTCTTCCTTTAGAAACATGTCGCACCTTAACCATTGACACAATGCGAGAAGAAATTGATCCAAGTTGAATAAACTTCTTGAAATAGAAGAAGGATTTTAAAGCGAGTATATATTCAGCCTGCGGACTATTTTCAAATATGATTTTGAGAAAATGACAAGTGTAACCTTCTTAGGAAAATATTTTTAATGAAGAGTTTGATCTTCCATCATCATGACATAATCATAATATCATCTCGATAACCAAAAATGTGGATACTTGGTTCCAATTTGGCGTGCATCTTTCTTAGTTTTTTGTTGAAAAGGTAGTTTGTGGTTTCATGGGGAGGATATGTTGTATTATATTAGGATCAAATGTTTTTAAATCATCATATGTCGAGGCGAAAATGTCTTTAAATTCTTTAAACCATTTGATGAAAGCGGTTCAGTTCATTCTTGCTCGAAGCACCCCATTCCCAAATTGATTTTTGAGGATTATCCTTAGTTCCTAAATTCGCGTCTCGCATAAAAGTCAAGGCATTCATCTTACAGATTGAGTGACCCTCTAAATTTATCATGTAAATCATAAAACTTTTCTAGTCTTACAATGGATTTGGGAATAGAGTTTACCAAATTAGATGTCAATTCAAGAGATCTAGGATATGATATTACCGTGAAGTTTCGGAGGTTTTCATCGTGAGTGCCTTCATCAATGATTGCACCTTGGAAAGTGTCCTCCATATGCAAAATTTTATGATCTATTGGTCGTCATTGAAGACTCTCCAATTGGTGATGTTGTTTGGGATTGATGGCTTGAACAATAATTCAATATAAAATGCATTAGGAGAGAGACCTTTTGCAGGAAAACATTTAGAAGTGACATTGTAATGGAATTGACCTAATAATTAGTTAATCTAGGAATGGAATTGATGTTAAATGCTAAAAAATTTTGTATCAAACTCCATACCTCAGGTTTGTGTTCAATGATAATCGGCCGTCAGATCAAAAGCTGAAGAGTGGAACAGTCAGGACATCCCTAATAACCCAAATTAAGTTTTGGGATGAACCACCACGATGGGTTTGGTAAACTCTGTTAGCAGATCTAAGGTCCTAAATAAAACAAAAACTTCTTCTAAACCTTAATCACAACTAATTAACTATTAAACAAACTAATAAATTAATCTAACTAAAACCCCAACTATTAAACTAACTAAGCTAAAACTAATTATTAAAACAAAACTAAACTAATCTAACCAACTATTAAACAAACTACTAACTACTACTATACTAACTCTAATTAATTAACTATCTAACTACTAAGCTGAAATGTAAGCATTCTACAAAATGTACAATATCCACAATTCACAAATTTAAACAAAACCTGAAAAAACTCATTAATATTATGCCCTAAGACGGAGGAAGATGTTTTTATTGATTTTATGATTTTATGAATAAAATAAAAATAAAACTACCTAACAACTAATACTAATTCTAAAATATAAATCATTCAAACATCTATAAAATATACTAAACAAATAAATGAAGCTAAGCTAAACTACTAATAAATATACTAAACAAATAAATAACAAAGCCCGACACGGAAGCAGCTCGAGGTTTGTCCACGTATTATATTGATGACTATTTTAGCGGTCGGAGGAGAGAAAACCATGCGAATTATCCGGGGAGCTTCTCATAAACAATAGTTGCAATGTTTCTTCAAGTGTGTTTGGGACAAACAAGACATAAAAATCACAACAATAATATGATTATAAATCTACAATTAGATAAAACCGTATGCAAAGACTTATACAAAATAATTCAATTGATGAAGAAGAGAAATTTGTCATTCATTAAGCTGAATCAAGTAATTGTTGTGTTTTACCCCAAATGTTGGAAGAAATCATACATGGATCACATTAATTAATTCATATCATTTTTGCAAAAGACTATGATAGCAAAAAGTAGTCACTAATCAAATGCGAATTGATAAACATAAACATGAAACAAAGATTCATATTATGAAAGTTGTAGCAGAACATCAACCTTTGTCTCAATTTGTATTAGAAATCCACATGCTTTGGTTCTCCCACAAGTAGGGATGATCCCTTATTATAAAATTAATAAGTATTTATAGAAGTTTTCCACTTGGTGAAACCTCCTTGTGGAAGTTATCAAGCTGTTTACATAAAATCTGGGAATATCCCAAGTTTAACTAAACTAGGAATCTAAAGTAAACTAAAATACACAAATATTCCCCTAGCATGTCCAACATATCCCATTCAATTCGAATTTACCCGAAAAGGGTAAATGGACAAGTTAGAAGGATCTTTTTATTAATAAAATAATAAAAATCTAATTCTATAGACTAGCTTCTGATCATGGAGTGCAGCAGCCTAGTCATCGTTTCTGAGGAGAAATCAACAATGAAATTGATTCTGAATCTTTTAAAATTACGTTAATTGACATCAATAGCCATTGGCAGATCATTTAATTTGAGTTTGTTATACCATTCAAAATCAAACGAGGATCCAAATCAATTAAATGAATACGGAGATAGGCATACTCTGTTTTGTTTGTTACCACAAAGTCAGGTGACAGAATTATATGGAACAACAATGCAATCGTTTCATAACAATTTGGAATTGACATAATCAAAACAAATCGCATGCAAGCAAGCTATTCTGTTGCCTTGTCTACAGGAATATGAATTCAACAAGATCATTTCAAATCGTTATAACTATGTTGACACAACAAGCGATTCATGCCACGAATAGATCAATTCAAGTAAAAATCAATTGAAATAAAAAATCGTATGAGGATGGAATTGATTAGCAACAAAATTAAGTAATTTGTTATTTCAAATTGGGCAAACAAGATTGATTGACTTTGATCAAAATCGTTCATTTGACAATGAATTATAATCGGATTCGGCAAAAATAATGAATGTTGATCAATTTGTTTTACAAATCAAAATCAAACAGGGTATTCATTTATGATACAAATCTAACTCATGGAAATGATCGAACTAACAACAACCCAATCAAGCGAATCAAACAGCGAGGGCTTTAACATAATCATCATGAATCGAAACTATCCCATGATTCGGGCATGAATATCATTCACTATCCCATGATTCGGGCATGAATATTATTTGCACAGGCTTAAGTGAGAGCACTGTTTGCGTAAAAACAGAGTCATTCTTCTCAAATTGGAAACAGACAGAATTGTATTCCAGCGTTGAAAATCATATGACAGCCAATGTAACAACCAAACTCATAAAATCATTCAACGATCACAGCATACAAATCAAATCAAAACGTGATTGTATTCCAAATCTAGCATTAAAATTTCTTGCCCTGAGTAGATACGAAGCAAATCCAATTAAAAAGAAACCACAAATTTCGCCAACTTAATCAACTCAAATCCAATCGAAAACCAATCAAATCCGATACAAATCTACCAGTGACTAAACTAGGAAGGATCAAATCATGTATCAAAATGAAACTCCACTTATTTTTAGCAAAGCGAAACAATGTACAGAATGAACACCGAATGACAGAGGCATTTGAATGAGAAACAAAGCTATTTGAACACATAATTCAAATCATTATATTAACCTTGATCATTCACAAAACTAAAACGATACCAAAATTCATACCTGTATGGCTGGATCACGACAATTTGGAGTTGATAACGGCTATGGCCAATTCAACATTCTTGAAAAGGATGGATCCAGTTGTCTTCTGTTTTTATCAGTCGCTTGGGGCTAGTCTCTTTGGCTAGTCAATGCTGCAATTTGATCTTCCAGCGATTGAATTTTGGATTGAAGTAGAGGGACGTCAATGTAGTATCGTTCCAACCATAACTCACACTGGTCACATGACGACTATGTGGGTTTTGAAAGAACATGTGAGGGTTTGGGCACATCGCTGAGGGTTTCACTAGACAATTTGATACCAGGGTAGCTAGGGTTATTCCTTAGGCAGGGAGGAAGATTCGTCACGAAATCATGAGGTGGCTCGGGGCATAAACCCTTGTGAGTAAGGATACTCATCGGATAAAAAATGTTCTATGTCAGAGTCTGAATCCTCACTTAGGATGATAGGATTTGACTCAGCAGAGGGTTTAGGTTTATTTCTAGTCATCCTTGAAATAAGCCTAGTGTTCTTTTTACCCTTGGCATTAGCAGTAGGGTTTGCCTTAGGATTTTTCCTTACAGGATTTTCAATCTTTTTGGCTTTCTCAGTTCCAATGTCTGGTAAGTCAATAGGAGGGTCGATTGAAGGCTTAGGAGTGGGAAATAGGATATGGAAGGGCACAGAGGGTCCAGTCTTTCTTTCACTCACCACAGGCTTGTCAACCTGTATAGGGTTTGTGTCATCGAAACCATTTCGAGCGACGAAGGCTCTCCAACTATCACCATGTAAATTCAAGTGATAAACAATGATAAGTTTAATAATCCCATGATGGAACATGCTACTGTCAGCCTTCTCCCTTTTAAACCTTTTCGACATCTTATATAAGCTGCGCTGAAAATAGAAAGGCATGTTTAAAGGATACCCTATAAAATTCATTAGCAACCGCAGGTGGTAGAGAAAAACGAGTCCGTATCGACCTTCACAGGTCATGAACTGCTTGACTAGCATCAATAAGTCGTGCCATCGAGGTTTTAGCATAGATATGGGCATACCTCTGTCACGAGAGGTGACTTTGCGTGAGAGAAACAACAACGGCCATGGAACCTCTTCTACTTTCGAATTTTTGAACCAACGATGACCTGTGGTAGGTAACCCTGTAGCAGAACTGATAAATCCCTCATCGATTTCCAACTGGATATCACCCACCTTGGCTCTACAGCCATCGAAAGTTAAAGCGAACTGTTGTGCCACACAGAGATTAAAACCCTCAAATCTCTACACGAAGGTGAGCCAACTGTTAGCCTCCAAGTCTTTCCAAGCATTGTAAAACATTAACAAGGCTTGGTTGCCGTTTGGCTCAATTCACACGACTGGTTCCATGGATCCGAGCACACGATAAGTACAGGGTTTGGGTCATAGCATACAGAGGAGTAAAATGCATGCAGGGTGAGGCGAGATAACAAAGGTAAATGATGAATAAGGGACAAACATAAATGCCATCGTGCGAAGGTGGTGGATTTTATCTCTTCCATGCATAAGAGTTATTACGAAAGTACAACCGCCAGTTTACATAGCTATTCTACCCATTATAGCATAGTTCAACAATTATGTGAATTAGCCGACCAATGAAACCAATGGTGAGTGTATAAACCAACGTGCAAAATCAACGTTATGCCATAGTTTTGAACCATCAATATTCAAATTAAAAACAATATCAGATATTAACCATGCGTCAATGTATTGTAACAGCTCATATAAGTATTTTAACCAAGGTGCCAAAGGGTTTTCAACATACCAATAGTTGTGAAAACATTAACATAGGGATTATATAAAAAGACATATATGAAAATTTAACCATAACCCCTATGCACTTTCATGAAACCAATGATCAAGTAGGTCAAATAAAATGCAAGTCCAAATGCCAATGCATTACAAACTCAATGAAACCAAATTACACAATCAATCGAAGCATGAGTACCGCTCAAATGATCTTGCCAGCTGTATAAAAATAAAAGGTAAGCGCATTAGGCATATCGACAAAAAAGATAATGACAGTTCGGATAGTGATTTTAATGCGACTTTGAAAGACGAAGTTTTCATGCTTACAGTCGTGAAAACAAAACGAAGGTAAATGTGCAAATGTCGCAGAAAATAAAAATGTCGTCTATTTGAAAATTGCGACGAAAAATTGATGTTTGCAAAACATTGGTGTAGGCAGTTTATTAGAAAATGGAAAAATGTGAATTGGCTGCCAACAATGGTGACACACTGGTAGAAGTAGTTATCTATGTCAAAAGAAACAAATTCAGATTATGATAACAAAGAAAATTTCAACTCAAAAATAACAACCAGAAAATCGTATAAACATCATCATTAACCATCTTTTCCAGCAGTGTTTTAAAAGATGAAAGCTGATGACAGTCTTAAGACCAGCAAGTCACGATATTAAAGATAAAATCTTCAATACTGTTGGCATAGCCACTGCTTCCAACAGGCATCTATAGCCTCGACAAGGTTGCCATTTAACCCACTCTGACATCTGTATCCTGCCAAGAAGTTCTGGATCATAATAAAGGACATTAAAGAGGTTTCTTTTTTGCAAATTTTCATATACCCGACATTGCTTCGCTGCCAGTGGGCCTGTTCAGTACCCCGACGAAGTTGTCTTGGCGCCATGCATGCATTTACCTGCTGCCAGCAGACCTGTTCAGTATCCCGACGGGTTTACAAGCACTTCCCACAACACTTATTAATAATTTATTTTATTTTTTCTTTTCATAGATATATAGCTGAGCGGGGTGATGCTGAAAATCATGACTTTTAACATATTTTTTCAGACCTCATCAGAATTTTTTAGAACTGTCCTTTATTTAGATCTAGAGATGTTTTATTGACAAAAACAACTTCCTAAGACAGGGAGACATCTTCTGAGTCATTCCTTTACGGAAAAGGGACAGCGTAAAAAGATAATGGATGATCATGACGAACTTTACTCAGAGATCGAAATCAGTAAACTTCTTTCAAACAACAGACTTTTCCAGCACAGATATAAACTTCAACAATATATCATTGATGTTTGTACAAATTTTCAGAAGTTATTTCAGCGAAGAAAATTTCTTTTGTCTTTGTCTGAGTATCTCAATATACAGGTGTGTGTATTTCAAAGAAAACAGAAACTGATAAATTCAAATAAAAAAAAAAAAACAGAAAGCAAACGAAAACGCAAACAAAAATAAAATATTTACATAATATACAAGGGTGGTTATCAAGCAAAGTATCTCTTCAGGGCTTGGCCATTTACCAGGTAGGTGTCAAGCTTCCCTTCAATATTCTGCAATTGAAAAGAACTAGGACCCAACTTTTCAGCAATTAAAAACGGTCCAAGCCATAGGATTTGAAATTTTGTGTGTTCTCCCTTTCCCTCATGCGGTTTGTCCCACTTCAAGACGAGATCGCCTACTTCAAAATTCCTATCAGAAGCAGAGTTAGAATCAAACCAGATTTTAACCAATTGTTGATGTTGATCTAACTTATGTTTAGCTTGGGCTCTTACCTCTTCTAGCTTCATCAAAGCGTTAATCCAGTTTTCCAAAGGGGGACAATCTTCTTCTTGAACTTTCTGTGACAGCTGGAGTGAAGGAAGAAGAATGTGGGGTGGCATAATTTCTTCTCTGCCATAAACGAGAAAAAAGGGGGAGTTACCTACAACAGATTTTTGCGTTACCCTATCATCCCAAAGCGCGTTCAGCAGTGCATTGTGCCAATTTTTGTGATTTTCCACCACGGTTCTCTTGATAATTTTAATCAAGTTCTTGTTTGTTGATTCTGCCAATCCGTTGACCTGGGGGTAATAACTAGCAGAATACTTCAATTTAATTCCTTTTTCCAAAGTGAACTCTCTCATCTCAAGAGAAGAAAAGTAAGAATCATTATCGAAAACTAAACAGTTAGGGATACCAAAACGAGTGATGATATTCGAATTTAGGAAGGCAATTACCTGACTGGTGTTGACAGTTCTTAGCGCAATAGCTTCAGACCATTGGGTAAAGTAATCTATGGCTGTCACAATAAACTTGTGCTATTGAGAGGATGGAGGGTTGATTGGACCTATGATATCAAGGCCCCATTGCTGAAAAGGAGAATCTACTGTAACGGGCTGCAAAGGAAAGGCTGGTTTTTCTAACTGCCCTGATGCTTTCTGATAGATGATACATTTACGACACAAGGCATGGGCATCTCTAAAAAGAATGGGCCAGTAATAACCGGCTCTTAAAACCTTATGAGAAGTGGTGTCACCACCGAAATGACCACCATCTTCTCCTGCATGCAACTCTAGCAAGACTTTTTTTGTTTCGTCTTTTTCAAGACAACGCATCAGTACGCCGTCAAAGTTTTGACGAAACAGGATACCATTAACCAGATGAAAGGAGACAGACTTTAACCTCAACGCTCTTCTCTTAGGGGGGTCTAAGTGACGAGGTGTTGACACATGTTCAAGACATAATCTAATATCGTCGTACCAAGGACTAACAGGGTTTTGTGCGCAACAGATCAGACTTTGATCGCTCAGCCCTAGGTTTGACGTATCACTTTCTTCTTGTTGTTCTGCTGCTGAATCAGCAACCAACTTACATAACCCTTGGCCTCTCACAATCTAATTTGGGAATGATTTCTAAGTCATACTCCTGCAAGGAGGTGACCCAGTTGGATCTCGTTTCTCCTAGTTCCTTCTGCACTAACAAGTTCCTCACGGCTGGGTAGGGGACAATGAATTTCGTCCTTGACTTTAAAAGATATGACCGGAAGTGCTTAACTACTTTGAAAATAGCGTAGGCTTGCCGATCTACTGCTGGATAGTTAAGTTCAATACCTTTGAAAGAAGAGCTCATAAAGGCGATGGGTACTTCATGGTTCTCGACATTCTTCTGAGTTAGGACGGCGGCATAGGAACGGTCAGAGGCAAAAGTATAGAGTATAAAATCTTGAGAGAAGTCAGGGCTCATGAGAGACGGAGCGTCTATTATGGCCTTCTTTATTGCATTGAAAGCCTGATTTTCTATGGGTCCCCAGTGATATTGGGTGTCTTTCTTAATCAAATTCTGTAAAGGCCTGACCATTTCGGAGAAACCGGGGACGAATCTCCTCACGAAGTTAATCTGGCCTAAGAAAGACTGCATGGATTTTTTGGATGTAGGAGGGGGAAGTTTTGCGATGACTTGAGTCCTTTCGGGGTCAATAATCATCCCTTCACTAGACACAATGAATCCTAGGAGTTTACCCTGTTCTACTGCAAAGATGGATTTTTTCGGATTTAAAGAGATGCCGTATTTACGACATCGCAGTAGGATGGCTCGTAAGTGAGCTAGATGATCGTTTTTGTTTTTAGAAAATACAGTCACATCATCTAAGTAAACTACGACGGACTGATTGATTAAGCCTCGGAAAGCAATGTCCATTGCTATCTGAAAGGTGGCACCAACATTAATCAATCCAAAGGGAATTTTACGATAAGCATAGGTGCCCCACGGGGTACAAAAGGTAGTTTTTAGTTGGTCTGGTGGAGACATCAAGACTTGGTTGTATCCAGAGAAACCATCTAACAGGGATAGCCTCTCGGAACCAGATACCTATTGAAGGATCTGTTCCATGGGCGAGACAGGATAGTTGTCTTTATCAGACGCTCTATTAAGGTTTCTGAAATCGACGCAAAGTCAGATTTCCCCATTTTTCTTCCGAACTGGGACAAGGTTAGAAACCCATTGAGTGTGCCTAACAGGAAAAATTATTTCAGCATTAAGGAGCTTATTCAATTCTTTTTGAACGGTCGGTTCAAGTTTGGGGTGCATTTTCCTCAGTTTTTGTTTAAAGGGTAAGGTTTGGGGTTTCATCGGGATGACATGCTGTATGATATTAGGATCGAAATTTTTAAGGTCATCATACGTCCATGCAAAGACATCCTTAAATTCTTTAAATAATTTAACAAATGCAACTTTTTCTTGTCGAGAACATCCCAAGCCTAGGTTAATGCACTGAGGATTTTCATTAGTTCCTAAGTTTACTTCTTCATAAGACAATGAGGAACTATTAGTTTTACAGTTGACCGTCTTTTTAAATTTATCTTCAAAATCATAAAACTTCTCTAATCTAACTATAGATTTAGGTATGAAATTTACCATGTCCGACAGAGCTTCAGGAGTTTTCGGATCAGGTATTACCGTAAAATCGTGCAAATTGTCGTCGTATGTGTGTTCGTCTATCACCGCACCTTGAAAGGTTTCTTCCATGTGCAGAAAGTTGATGATCTGTTGATCGTCGTCAAAGACTCTCTAGTTCGTGATGTTGTCGGGAA
>SNQJ01S0071925.1:74615-87795 GCA_010110895.2 Picea sitchensis | reverse complement strand
GTGATCCAAAAATCTCTCAGTGGGAAGGTGTGATCCAATAAGGATCCAAAGAATGTTAAGACAACTCATAACACACAAAAGCAAATCAGAACGCTCATAATGGCTCCAGCAGACAACAAAAGGGCAAAAACATCAAATTTCCTAAAACTCAGTGAAAATGGAATAATCACGAAGAGCACATCACATGCTTTCTAACGACGCAAACGGCTCATCAAATGGAGTTACGGATCAAAAGTTATAAGCGGTCAAAGTTTAGTCGAACTTGGTCAAACAAGAAAAAGTCAAAGTGACACGTGGCACCACTGCAAGGGTGACACGTGACATAGCTGAGTTGGCAAGATGACGTGGCATGGTAGACACATGGGCATGTTTGGTGATGACACATGTCAACTTCATTGGCAAATCATATTGTGACAAGTGGTAGTTTTGGTGGACCAGTTATATGGTGCCATGTGGCCCAGTCATGGGTTGCCACGTGGCACCCCTCCAATGGATGGAATGTGCAAAAGTTTATTTGAATCCCCAAGAGTTGACCTTGTGACCTGCAAGTAGCCCTAAGGCCCCACGCATCATCGTTAACCACTACACCACACCTTGATCCTTGTTTGTCATATGGTTCAATTATTATTTAACTGTAAAGTTTGTGCTAATGCGCAAAAAGAGGGGCTAGGCCTTTGGCCCAGCCCCTGGTTATATATTGAACCATATGACCATAAGGTTCCGCCCGCTTGGGGGCTTAACTCAACCACCTCTAAATTTAGCCTTTCCTCCATTTTTACCGCCAATTTAAACCACCGCTAAACCAACGCTAGAATATTCGCCATAAGTTGTAACCACTTGCCAAAAGGGGAGGCCCGTGGGATTGGACCCCGAGAGCTCCACCAACTAAATTCTTAACTTAGCCTCCACTAACCACTCCAACAACAACCACATTTATTACATAACTGCCGCCAAATTGTATAAGAAGGGCTTTCCGCCAGTGCATTCAGACACATGAGAGCGCAGAGAAGGGTCAGGCTGAGCGCATTCGTACAATATGGATTTGGGTGCATTTTTTCAAGATTTTGGATCTATTTTATGTAGACTACCCTATATGGCATAAGAAAAAGATGATTGAGTAATTATGTTTTTGGATTTTCAATGGAACTAATGTAAATATATTGCTTAATTCAACATTTGTTTTATAAATGGGGTTGTTTCATATTTAGTATTGGGAAAAAATGTTAATGCTTCTTATAAGTGTTTGGTATAATATTTGAATACATTAAAAGCTTTGTGTTGCTAATATTATTGATGTAATTCTCAATATTTTTACAATCAAGATTTTGATCACGAGTGACCTGTCCACCATCTATCGTTGCAACCCACTATGATGTCAAGTCATGATATTGATGCTAAATGAAAATAACTCAAAGAGGAATCATACCGAGAATGGTTGAAACAACCACCTATTCAAATTCCTCTACGTCCTAAGTCACCAATTAAAAAAATCGATGGTAACATTAATTCTTCACATGTTGGGGATGAAAGAAATGATATAAAGGTTGGTATGGATGATTTGTTGTGGGATACCCAGGCCATGGAGGGAATGTTGTTATATGAATTACAACAAAATGAACTAGGGAATTCCAGTGATGTCGTAGATACCTTCTATCTAATCCTGGAATGTAACATCCCCCAGTCCAACTGAAGAACATTATGGTGCATAATAACTCATAAATTAAAACTTTCTACTAATAAACCTATTTCCTGTAGCTTTTAGCTATGAATTACAACAAAAAATAACTACTATCTATTACCATTAAATTGATGCATCTACAACATACTAAAATAGACATGAATGCAACTTAATAATTCAACACAACAACATATAAATCATTCTTAAATACACAGAGTTCATGTACACAATTTTAACTCATAAACACAACACATACACAGATAAAACACTTATCTTTTATAATTAGTTGTGCAATCAAGTACCCTGGACAAATGTTCCACCCAACCATAGACTGATTGTTCCAAATCTCAAGAGCCAATCACCCCCAAGCCGAGGCTAGTAATCCACAAAAGAGGGTGGTCTCTCACTGCCCATCCTAACTCATAAAAACCCACAACCCACTGGTATTCTACTACAACTATCCTTATTTTCCACCAACTATCTTCCTCTTGACCTTCCCAACCCAAGGAATGTACCCCTTCACTGATATTAGTCCCTCATGTGTCCCATTTGTTTATTATGGTCTCTCTATCACAGGTAACCATGAATCTCTCAGTTGGGAACTCAAGGGAACTTGATGCCAGGAAAACTACCAACAACATCAAAAAACAATTGTTTTACAGTGCAACTCACACAGGAGTTCACTCTTCAGGCCTAAAAACCTAGATCTTCAGTATTTAGCTCCAAATATTCTCTAAATCTACTCCAACATGCTCTAGAATTCACCTTCCATGGTTACACCATCTCCAAGATCCCTTTCCTGCTCTCTACATGCTACTCATGCAMAAAAATGAATGTGTAAAACGGTTGTAGCTGCCCATACAAATTTCATCTCTTTGGATTAATTGTTTGACTCAAACACTTCCCCAAGATGATTGTAATCATCCCCCCATGTTCCCAATAACTTTGAATATGACCTCTCACACGTATTCAATGGTTAGATTTGGAAACACTCAATAAAAAATTAGAAGGTTTATATACCAATAACAAATTTAGGAAAAATGGTTTGAATTAATATACATGGGTAATTTTCCCTTGGACCCCTCTTGAAAATTTTCTTATAACCTCCCCCCTCTTGTGGATTAATTCATCCCCCATCTCTATCCATGTCCCCTTGGCATTTGGCGTCACATTTTATTGTTAAAACATAGAAATACAATTCACATATTGCATCACTTTGGTCATAGCCACACATTATATCTACATTAAGCATTAATTAAATTGGGTATTATAGTGGGGATGTTACATCCCCCCTCCCGTACAATTGTGAATTGTTCTCAGTGCACACTATGTCGATATTCATATACGCAAATTTACATTGCAATACTTAGAAAATAAAAAATTATGCAATTTCACAACTCCAACAGTCGTTTCAACCAAAATATCAAGTTACTCTCAACCTGTAGACCCAAGGAATGTACCATCTGTTTATTAGGGCCAACCCAAAGAATGTACCATTCTTTTATTAGGGCTCCCAACACAGTTTTCTAGGACTCTAATATATGGTCTCAGAACTCTAGCTGCTCAATATGGAGTCTTGCATTCTGTTTTCTTCAAAATTGTCAAAAATTATGTGTATTCTTCCTGCATGTTTTCTTCATGCTCCCATGTAACATCTTCAGGACCGTAGTAGATCTACTGAACCTTTACCATACCTATGGCCTTTTTCCTGAGCACTTTTAATTTCTGGTCCACGATGCGTACTGGTTCCACCCAAAAATCCCCTTTGTGCTCCACCTGGATCACATTCCAATCAATTATGTGCTTAGGGTTAGACACATATTTCTTTAATAATGACACATGAATTTCATTATGCACTCTCATGGATGCATGCAATGCTAGAATGTATGCAACTGACACTATCTTTTCTAATATTTCAAAAGGCCCACAATATCACGTTGCCAACTTCAAGAAACTTCCTATTCTTATGCAAAAAAAATTCACTTTCACTTTTTAGAGAACATGTTCCCCCACTTTAAAATATCTAAATACTATATTCTTATCTTCATAACTTTTCTACCTATTTCGTGCAAAATTTAAATTATGCTTAATATTTTTCATCTATTCTTCGATTTTCTTTAACAAATCTGGCCCAATAACTACTATGTTTGTTTGATTTTCCAGCTCAATGATGTGTTACACTTTATGCCATACAATGCTTCAAATAGACTCATTTTTAACGAGGCCTGATATCCATTGTTGTAGGCAAATTGAACTAAATGAATATAATCTTTCCACTTTTATGGGTGATCCATCACATACATTTGAATCATGTCTTCAATGATTCTATTAGTCCTCTATGTTTTCCCATCTGACTCTGGGTGATACGTTATACTGATATTTAGATTTGTCACAAAGCCTCTGAAAAAACCTTTCCAAAAATTTGAAGTAAACTTTGGATTTGTGTCTAAGACTATTTCCTTAGGCACCCCATGTAACCTGACAACCTCTTTCATGTATATTTCTACAACATTTTCTACCTTGTGTGTAGTCTTCACTGGAATAAAATGTGTTGCCTTAGTTAATTTATCCACCACCACCATGATGGAATCATGCTACTTCACTACTCTGGGAATCTTTGTAACGAAGTCAACTGTGACAAATTTCCACTTCCATTATGGAATGGGCAATGTCTGCAATAACCTAGATGGATGCTTATGTTTAGTCTTCACTTTCTGACACTCTAGACATCTGGCTATGTAATTAGACACTTCCTTCTTCAATACTGACCAAAATTATTGGCTTCTTACAACTGCAATTGTCTTCTGATATCATGGGTGTCCAACATATGACACATTGTGCATTTCTTTCAGTACTGCATTTTTCATCTCATTGGAATTAGACACAAATAATTTTCCTTCAAACATGAGAATTCCATCTTCTTTCTGCTCATAACAATTAAATTTATGCTGAAAATTACCTTGCTGTAATGTTTTCTTTTTGTTCAAATACTTCTGATTTGAATTTGTAGCTTCAATAATTTTATCTTTTAAATCTGTCATGTACATGCTAATGGTTGTAATATGCCTCAAATGAGATCTCTGTCAGTCAATTCTATTGATTAAGAATTCTGTTACACTTAATTATCGACCTGGGAAAATGTAAACTTATGTTGTATAAAGCAAAGTATATGCAAGTATCTAGTTTTCTTTTCTTTTGAGAATTTTATAAATCACTATCTAGTGATTGGTTTCTTTCTATTGTTTTTCATAGGAGTAACTAGATCCTGTAGGCCATCATTTGCTTCTTCAGACTCAATAATTTTAATTCTTGGCTGCTCTAAAAATTCAAGAACTTGATCTTTTAATCCTTTGGCCATGATTCTGGTAGTTCTTCGAGGTATATCTTCTATCTTATTTACAATTTTTTCCCTTGAAGCTTCAATATAGGTTTACTTGCCTTTTTTTTCTTTGATTTCTATGTTTCCTCTTGCAGTAGTCCTTTTCCTTTTAATTTTATTGTCTGCACCGATCCTAACCCACTTTTCTTCTTTACTGCTCACAATTTTATTTGAGACTTATGATCCAAGATCCCATCCTCAACTTATACATCCTCGTTGTAGGATACAATTTCAAAATTTGAATGCTCCACCTTCGAAACCCCAACTGTACCTCGCTTGCAATTTGAACCTCGCACCTATGTCTCCTCTAGAGTGTATTTGAAATGATTTCTCACCAGGAACACTTCCCAACTATCATTTTTCTTAAGTAATTTGGCTTCTACTAGAATGTTTACAAGCCCATGATGATATAATCTCTTGTCTATGTTTCTAGGGTTATTTTGAATGTTAGAAGCCATTTTTTTAGACTATTGAGTAAAAGGTAGGGAAAATTAATTGTATCACCCTTGAAATGCATCAATAGACAGAAGTGGTAGAAGAATACCAAAACATACCTTCCCTCGTAGGTCATATATTTATACATAATGAACAATATATCTTTCCACTTCTTCTTTAATGTGGCCGCGAGTAGGCCCTTGCACTACCAATTTGCAGCCATATTAGGGTTTATGAGGAACTCCTTCCATGTATTCCCTGTGATATTCTAGTTCTTGAACCAATTTTATCCATCTCTGGATAGTTCCATGGCTTCTACAAAGAAATAATTTGTCAATACCAACTGGACATCTCCAATCTGAGCCTCAACCCCATCAAAAGACCTCACAAATGTCTTCATTACTTCACTGTCATACCCCTGAAATTTTTGAAGAAATGGAATCCATCCTACTTTCTCAAACCTATTTTTTGACTTTGGATAAAAATAAAAAATTCTATTCCAGTGGGTTCATGTCTAACTATATGCCCCATTACAAAAATATAAGTATAAGAAAGTGAACCCTCAAAATATTCCTACATCACACAATGCTGGTAAATATGAAAAAAAACCAGAGTGAGGAATACAATAATAAAATATAGAGTTAAAAGGATGCGATGATGGATGAATGAAGGACTGCGATGATGGGAGAGTTAAGGAGTGAAGTTGTGTGAATGAGCTCGAGAATCAACGAGGTAATAATGATATTTTGATAGGAAATGATGGAATTTTTCATGTTGATTTTTTGCACCAGTTTAAATTATTGCAACTCAAGTGGGTAAATCATGTGAGATTTGAAAAATTGACATATACAATCATGAATTGTCATGGGTGTCGAGCATGGGTTTAATTTTTGTATTCACTAAGTGTTTTTTCCATACTTTCAATATTCAAAAAATTCAAAATGTAAAAACAATCTAAATTTACCTTTGATATACCTGTAATTCAAAATTACCATTTTTGAAACTAGAGTTGAGGTAATAAATGCAGGATCTATTTCTACAGTTTGTAGAGTTGCAATGGATTATAAAACTTGCCATGTTAATATGGAGACCGAAGAATTTGATGATGTCGATAAGGCTATTGGTAGAAATGAATTTCATGACAATTTGCATGAAATTTATATTATCGTTCGGATCTTGCTGCTATGCTGATAGGTTCAAATGAGTTGTCGGAGTTAATATTTACTATGCATTTTGAAAATTTTCTAAAGAGTTGATGTATAAGGTGTTGATGATGTTGGTTAAGATGTTGGTGCTACTGCTGTAGACACTAAAGATGTTGATGAAGAAAAATGTTGCAAATGAAGATTTTAATTTTATGACAAATTTCCTAAATTTTCCAACTTCTAATTATTCCTGGGCTTGTAAACTGATACAAAAAATTAGTGTTACTTGATTTCTTTGAAGAGTAGTTACAGAAAATGCCTGTAGCTACATAACCAATAACTTTCTATAGCTGTAGAACCAATAACTTTTTATAGCCTTCATGATGATAAACTCTAAAACTAAGCAATTTGATCATTGTTGTTGGACCTATTTCTGAAACTATGCAAGACATTTTTTGAGTATCTAAATGTTATGAAGAGATGATTATCTACAGGTTGAGAAAAAACCACTGTATTGATGGTGATTTTGGAACAAATGAATCACAAAATGAATTATTTGTTTAGATATTAAATGCTAAATTATCAAACATGGGTTGAAATGTCCTGGATTTGTTTTGAAAAGTTCGTAGAATTCTACTCGTCATTTCTAGTTTTCAAACAAAATTCTTGCACAACTGCGCCAATAAATGGTTTTCACAAACTATGATTTATTTTTTCTTTACTCCCCCCCCTTTATTATTATTATTATAATTATTAATATATATATATATCTTTTTTTTACATGAAAATAAAAGAATTATTCTAAGACAATAGTAGGGGAAGAACTTCCCGTACTTATTACAATAAAGAGAGAACACAACACCTTAGAATGCACTCATGATTTACCTTTCTTTCATATCTTCCCGTTCACTAGCTCTTTGAGGGGACCATAGAAATAAGTAAAGGGCCTTTCAGGACCTTTACATTCACACATTCATTTCGGTTGCATCCCACACACATCTCCATCTCCGATTGCTGAAGAAAATGATGAGCAAATTATTCTCTATTGATAGGCTTATGATATATCTTCAATCTATGTCCATTCACTAGAAAGTAAATGCCTTCCTCATCAATGGTTTTGATTCTAGTTGCTCCATTGTCAAAAACTATTTCTATCTCATATGGCCCTAACCAACGGGTATTGCGCTTTCCTTCAAAATTTTAAATCTAGAATCAAATAAGAGAGCCCAATCACTTGGCTTAAATGTCTTCTTTCTGATGAATTTTCCATGCCATTTTGATCTTTTTTGTTGGATAATGATAGTTTATTGAACTACCTCTTGTTAGATCTCATCCAATTCATTAATTTGTTGATAGTGTTGTGCCTCTGAAAGATCCATTCCAATCTTGGATGTTGTTATAAAAGTTTTGATTTGAAATTCAATAGGAAACAAAACTTTCTTCCCATACACAACCTCATATGGTGTATGTATTGTGGTGTTTCGCCATGTGATTGTTGAATTACTGAGAAGGGGGGTGAATCAATAATAGAACAATTCAATCCTTTTTAACCACAATATGCAAGTGTTATATCAATGTAGCATTATCATCCAATAATTGCAGAGTAAATAAACAATGAACAAATGAACAATCATACACATACACAGTACACGAGTGTTTTTATGTGGAAACCCAAAGCGGGAGAAAACCACATAATGATTTTTCTTATATGTCTTTAATAATTACATTCATTGGCAACACCGAATTCCTTTGTTTTCCAGTTGCAACTGGAAGGAGGATCCAACCCCCTAATTTCTCAGGCTACAACCTGAGGGAAGCTCCAACTCCCCAATTCTCTGGCTACAACCAGAAGGAGGCTACAACCCCCTATGTTCTCCGGATACAACTGGAAGGTATATACAACCACTTGTCCTTGCCCTGTCCAACCACCTTGAGATATAAGTAGAATGATGAAACCACTGTCACATTATCACTGTGAGATATACTGTTGTACACCTATACCAATCAACCTGTACCAATAACCTGAACCATGCATCAACCTGTACTAGAAACAAGTGCATCAACCATGCACCAACCTGTACCAAACAACCCGTAATCAACTTTTACCATAAAAAAGTGCATCAACAATGCACCAACTTGTACCTCAACCTGTACCATGAACAAGTGCATCAACCATGCACCAAACCTGTACAAATAACATGTCACAACAACCTGTCCAAAGAACCTATCACAACAACCTGTCTCATCAATCTTATCAACCAAATCAGATCTACTCACCAAGATCAATCACCAAGACAGCTCTCAAATATGTGCATCAACCAAGCCTAACACAACAACTCATAATCATCGCCAAGATAAATATGTGCTTCTAATAATATACCAATACAAGTATGCTACATCATCCATAAACCATGTGTCAACAATAATACTAACAAGTGTCTCCAACCATGTACCAATTATGTACCAATCATGTATCAACTACTCATCAAATATGACTCATCAAGATGTACCAACATCATCAACTATACACCTCATGTATGTGCCAAATCATCAACTACTTGTCTCAACCATGTACCCAACATGTACCTCAACCAAAATCCCTCATTGATTTCATCATCCAAATTTGATTTGTAACTCTGTAATAGACCTGGTGTATAAGATCACATACCTACAAACCTTCCTTAACTTTAACAACATGAGACTAGCATTTTCATCAAACTTTACTTTAGTCACACATGACTAATTTTGGATTAGTAAACAACCCTAACTTGAAATAATCATAACAATGTACTTGTAATGAATAAAGATCTAAAAATGGTAAAAAATGTATTTCAGTGTCTTTTATGCAATTCCTCCAGACTTCACTACTTAGAACCTCTCAGAAAATGATTTATAGCAAAAATGACATACCTTGTTGAATTTTGGCTTATTCTAGAGAGCAAATGTGTAGAGCGTGCCCCACTTGGAATATTTGTTGTATGGATCTGAAAGTTGTACACATAATACTAAATACTGTACTATAACAAATACATTTGGTCTTACTGAATTTGGATCTATTATGAAGAAGTTATGACGTTTTTACCCGAAACACCTGTTTTAGACTAGTTTAGGGACTAGCCACAAACCCTATTTTCCACGGCATGTAACTCCAAAACTAAAACGACCCACAAGCTGAAATTTGTATCACAACTACTTAGATATGTTTCCTCAATGGCATCCCAATTGTGTAAATCATTCTAGAAAAAACGTTATTGCGAAAATGGTGATATGACCTGTAAATAACATACCTTAGAAAACATCATCAAAACAATTTATCCTCCCTTGAATTTTGGCCTTCTTTACTTCACCTTCCCTCTGAAATTCAGCTTAGATATAGTTTTGTTACCTCAGTCAATTGTAGATATTCAATATTATTAAGTGTGATTAAAATGAGAGAGCCTTGCCTCTTATTTATACTTTCATGTAGCTTCCTTAAGGGGTTACCTTTTATCCATCTTAACCCACTTTCCTTATTTTAGGGTTAACCCACTTCTAACCACTTGGCAACTTAGTAATTTATCCATTAAATTTAATGTTTAAATAATTTATTTTGTATTCACTTTGATTTATAGTACACTCATCACTTCACTTTATTATTTTCCTTCTAAAATCTCTTAAACCACTTTGACTACTTTGACCTTTTGGGGCTTCTAGATGATTCATGAGGGTTCTCCAACTTCACATGGCCATAAGTCTGTAACCGTGAGGAGTTATGTGATGTTCCACATACCAGTGGAAATGGCATCAATTGTTCTATGCATATAGAATATTCTTACCTGCAAATATATTAAAACGCATAACATTATCCATCAAACAAACTTGGGTCCATTACCCAAACCTTTCTCCAACTTCACATGGCCATAACTCTCTAACCATGAGTAGTTATGTGACGTTACAGATACCACTGGAAATGGTATGACATGTAATATCTATATGGAACAATATTACCTACAAATATATCAAAACTCATACCATTATCCATCAAACAAACTTGGCTCCATTACCCAAACCATTATGCTACTGGAATTTACTACCAGAATTTCTTCAAGGGTTGACATCAATGACAACCAACTCAATTAATCAATAATCTCCCCCTTTGGAATTTATGGAAACACTCTGATGCAATACTGAAGTCATGTCACTCATTCTCCCCCTTTACCTTTACCTTTGCATTTACCTTTGCATATGATAAATCTCTCCCCCTTTGTCATCAATGGCAAGGATATCTTTCCATCCGGGGTTGGTCCCCCTAACTGAACCGTCCTTAGGGATACTCCCCCTAAATGACCTCTTCCTGAAACTGATCTTCCAACTTGAACTATTCTCTTTATGGTGCTTCCTTGTGTAGATCTAATACATATAATATAATCAATCAAAAGCATTCATTTTGGAGTATAAATTACTCTGAATCTCTGGCGAAGATACTCAAAGGATTCTCTTTGAAGCGGTTTTGTAAATATGTCTTCCACTTGTCCTTTTGTTCCCACATATTCAACTCTGGTGTTCTTCTCTGCAACCTGTTCCAGTAGAAAGTGATACTTTATTGGAATGTTCTTCGTCTTGGAGTGCATCACTGGTTTCTTTGAGACACCGATGGCACTTTTATTATCACAATAGATTGGAATGGGATCATCATAATCAACCTGTATATCTATCAGAGTTTGTTTAATCCATAGAACCTGTGTACAACATCCTGCTACTACAATATACTCTTCCTCAACTGTAGATAAGAATACTGATGATTGTTTCTTGCTTAACCATGATACTAAACACTCACCCAAGTAGAACACTGCCCCACTGGTGCTTTGTCGGTCATCAATGCAACCTTCCCAATCTCCATCTGTGTAGGCAATAAGTGATAGATCCTTTCCTTTTGGATACCATAATCCAAACTCTTTTGTTCATTTGAGATATCTGAAAATCCTCTTTACTGCTAATACATGTGATTCCTTTTGTGTTTCTTGAAATCATACCACCTGTCCAACTGCCTGCATTACATTTGGTCTAGATGTTGTCACATATAGTAAGCCACAAATCATTGACCTGTATTGCCTCTGGTCTGTATACTTTGAATTATCATCTTTTCTCAACTTGCAACTGGTTTGCATAGGAGTGGTAACTAGTTTGCAATCTTCCATTCTGAACCTCTTTAGCATTTCTTTGATATACTTAGTTTGAGAAATAAAAATTCTTTGGTTGCTTTGACATATATGAAGACCCAAAAAGAAGGATAGGTCTCCAAGTAATGACATTTCAAATTCATTCTGCATATCCTTTGCAAATTTTTGGCTTAACTTATCATTAGTACTTCCAAAACAATATCATCAACAAAAATTTCAATTAATAAAATACTACCTTGAGTTACCTTGATGTAGAGGTTGTTGTCTACGCTTCCTTTCCATAGTTCGTAGGGAGTTTTGTCATTTTTATTTCTAAGCATTACTCTGTTTTGAATGTGAATTGTTGTATGCACTGCACGTGTCCAAAAAATATCTTTCAATTTGGAATCCATTATCATTGTTCGAGCCATTTCCTATGTAATTATCATCCATTATGATAATGTTCCTTTGTCTATGAACCACTCTCAGAACCAATCTATGTATCCATTCTCTCTTCCACTGTCATATATCTATCCAAACCTGCTAAGTTTTCTTACGAATCCATCTATGTCCATATTGTCCAAGACTCTACTTGCGCAACTGTCCATATTGCTGACCCATTTATCACTATACTATCATGAAGTCTTGATTAATCTATCAAACTGTACTTCTTCTAAATGACTGCTTTGAATTTGTCTTCTCAAAATCTGCAAGTTGCTCGAAGGATGGTTCTTTGTTCTATCACAACTATTGCATACACTCCCCCTATCTAATATTCATATTACCTGGGAGTCTCTAAGACATATGGCTTAGAACAATTCCTGCTCTGATGTGTATTCACCATCATCTTCATTGGTAGATTCATCATCATCTTCATTGGTAGATTCATTATCTCTCTGAGCTCTAATTTCTTTCTTTCTGTCTGTGGATTCATCTTTCACTACAATTCCTGAAATTACAATCTCTTTAACATGTTCCTTATTTACCTATCCTTCCTTTATTTCAGTTATTTTTCAAACCTTTCTATGTCTGACATCTTTCTTTTTCTCTGTAGATTTTCTTCATTTCGTTTTAGTGCCAATCTTGCAATCTTTGTTACCTGGTCTTTGTTCAAATTTTCTTCCTATTTTCTTATCCATACTTTCTTATATCAGTGTTCTCT
Organism: Picea sitchensis; assembly: GCA_010110895.2. NCBI lineage: Eukaryota > Viridiplantae > Streptophyta > Pinopsida > Pinales > Pinaceae > Picea > Picea sitchensis. The sequence goes on along the minus strand of SNQJ01S0071925.1, from coordinate 74,858 downwards.
TTCATGGAATTATCGATCATGATTCTACAATCACTGGCTATGTGTCCATATTTATGACATTTGTAACACTCAATGTTACGTGTGGCCACATAGACACTTTTCTCTTGAACGTTTTCTTTTATAATCCCTGCAATCTACAACCTTATGTCCAAAATTAGTACAACAAAAACAATGACCATAAAATAAATTTGCATACCTGGGAGTGAATGATCTTTTTTTTGGTTTAGTCCTTCTAAATTTCTT
>SNQJ01S0071925.1:54209-72285 GCA_010110895.2 Picea sitchensis | reverse complement strand
CTCATCAATATGTACCAACATCATCAACTATATACCTCATGTATGTGCCAACTCATCAACTACTTGTCTCAACCATGTACCCAACATGTACCTCAACCAAAATCCCTCATCAATTTCATCATCCAAATCTGATTTGTAACTCTGTAATAGAACTGGTGTATAAGATCACATACTTGCAAGCCTTCCTTAACTTTAACAACAAGAGACTAACATTTTCATCAAACTTTACTTTAGTCTCACATGACTAATTTTGGATTAGTCAACATCCCTACTTGAAATAATCATAACTATGTACCTGTAATGAATACAGATATAAAAATTGTACACAATGTTCTTCAGTGTCTTTTATGCAATTCATCCGGACTTCACTACTTGGAACCTCTCATAAAAGGAGTTATAGCAAAAATGACATACCTTGTTGAATTCTGACTTATTCTAGAGAGCGAACTTGTAGAGCTTCCCCCATACGAAATATTTGTTGTATGGATATGAAAATTGTACAAAGAATACTACAGAATGTAATCTAACCAATACATTTTGTCTTATGGAATTTGGATCTGTTCTAAAGAAGTTATGACATTTTTACTTGAAACACTTGTTTTATACTAGTTTTAGGACTATCCACAAACCCTATTTTCCACGGTGTGTAACTCCAAAACTACACTGACCGATAAGCTAAAATTTGTATAAAAAATACTTGGATATGTTTCCTCAATGGCCTCCAATTTCGCGGTCTGAATCGTTCTATAAAAAATGTTATTGCGAAAATGGTGAGATGACTTGTAAATAACATACCTTAGAAATCATCATCAAAATAATTTATCCTCCCTTGAATTTCGGCCTTCTTTAATTCACCTTCCCTCTGAAATTTATCTTATATATACTTTGGTTACCTCAGTCACCTGTAGATATTCAATATTCTCAAGTGTGATTAAAATGAGAGAGACTTTCCTCTTATTTGTACTTTCATGTAGCTTCCTTAAGGGGTTATCTTTTAACCATCTTAACCCACTTTTCTTATTTTAGGGTTAACATACTTCTAACCACTTGTCAACTTAGTAATTTATCCATTAAATTTATTATTTAAATAATTTCTTTCGTATTCAATTTGACTTATAGTACACTCATCACTTAACTTTATTATTTACCTTCTAAAATCTTTTAAACCACTTTGACTACTTTCACCTTTTGGGGCTTCTAGATGATTCATGAGGGTTCTCCAACTTCACATGGCCATAACTCTTTAACCATGAGGAGTTATGTGACGTTCCACATACCATTGGGAATGGAATGACATGTACTATCCATATTGAATATTCATACCTGAAAATATATCAAAACACATACCATTATCCATCAAACAAACTTGGGTCCATTACACAAACCTTTCTCCAACTTCACATGGCCATAAATCTCTAACCGTGAGGAGTTATGTGACATTCCACATGCCACCGAAAATGGAATGAAATTTACTATCCATCTGAAATAGTCTTACCTATAAATATTTCAAAACTCATACCATTATACATCAAACAAACTTGGGTCCATTACCCAAACCACTGTGCTACCATAATTTGGTATCAGACTTTCTTTTAGGGTTGACATCAATGACAACCAATCCAATTAATCAATAGTATGGTAGGCCCAAAGTGTCTCAGAAATCCTATCCACCCAATATCAATGATGTAATTGAATGTTTTTGGTGAAGATAGATTCAAGTACTTTGTTTTTGGACTCCACCTATCCATTGGCTTGTGGATGGTAAGGATATGACTTTCGATGCTTAATATTATACTACTCCATGATTTTCTAGACAAGATTTGAAGTGAATTGGGTACCTTCATCTATCACAATTTCTCTTGGGACACCAAAATGAGTAAATATGTCCTCAAATAAAAATTCTACAATAGATTGTTCATTAGCATGTAAAAGAGGTTTGGTATCTATCCATTTAGTGACATAATCAATACATACCAATACATACCTTTTCTTTATAGACATTGGAAAAATAGGCCCTAAAAAATCTAAATCCCACTTTTCAAATGGTTCTATAAGAACCCAAGTTTTTAAAGGCATCTCATCTTCTTGTACTAGTATACCCATCTATTGGCAGCTATCACAACTTATAACATATTTCTTGGCATCTCTAAAAAGAGTGGTCCAATAATACCCTAGACGAAGGATTTTATATGCATTTTGTTTGTCAACAAAATGGCCTCCACATGGTTCATCATGGCATTCCTTCAATATGTCAAATACTTCATCCTCTCATACACACCTCCATATAATAATATCAGGTCCGGTACAAAATAATTTTCCACCAATCCATGAGTAAGTGACACTAAGTTTGATAATCTCTCGCTTCTCTTTTGTAGAAAAATGCTAAGGTATCTTTCCTAATGCTAAGTAGTTAGAAATATCTGCAAACCAAGGAGATTTAGTAGAAATTGCAAAAAAATGTTCATCAGAAAAATTATCATCAACAAAAATTAATTCACCTTCATTGTGAATCCTAGAAAGGAAATCTTCTACAACATTTTCCTTACAAGGCCTATCTAGTACAATGATATTGAATTCTTGTAATAAAAGAAGCCACCTGGTAACCCTGCCATTAGTAATTGGTTTATTCATCAGATATCTAATGGCTAAGTGGTTAGTGTGGATGAAGACTTCATACCATGTAATGTAGTGCCTAAATTTATTGATGGCATGAACTACTGCAAGGAACTCTTTTTCAGTAACTGTAAAGTTCAATTCATGGGGTGTCAAATTTTTAATCACAAAGTATATGGCATAAGATAATTGATTTTATTTTTGACCTAATGTTGCTCCTAAAGTTTTGTCAGAGGCATATGCAGATATATGGAATGGGAGGGACCAATTTGGTCCTCTTAAAATAGGGGCTACAGAAAGTTTCTCTTTCAGAGTTTCAAAATAAGTTTGACATGAAATAGTCTAGAAAAATTCATTATCTTTGGTAATAAGTTTGAACAATGGAGATGCAATATTTGTGAAAATTTCAATGAATCTTCTATAGTAACCGACATGGCCTAGGAAAATTCTAACGTCTTTTTGAGTTTTGGGCACTGGAAGATTGGAAATAACTTCAATTTTTGTTGGATCCACTTTTATACTTGAAGAAGACACGCAGTGGCCCAAAAGAATTCCTTCAGTTAGTAATATGTAACATTTCTCATGACTTAATGAAAAATTAGTTTCTCGACATCTAATTAAAAATTTCTCAAATTTTCTAATGCTTCCTCAAAAGTATTTCCATAAACAGTGAAATACTCCATATACATTTCTACACAATCATGGATAAGGTCAGAGAAGATACTTAGCACAATACATTGAAAATTTGCAGGTGCATTACACAAACCAAAAGGAAGTACTCTATAAGCGTATGTCCTCCAAGGACATGTGAATTTTGTTTTGTCTTGATCCTCTGGAGCTATTTGTATTTGGTTGTAACTACTAAAGCCATCCAGAAAGGAAAAGTGATTTTTACCTTCTAATGTATCTAAAACCTGATCTATAAATGACAAAGGAAAGTGACATTTCAAAGTTGCAAACACGCCATTTTCCATTTTTCTTAGGAATAATCACTAGTGGAGATACCCATTTACTGTCTGAAATTCGATAAATAAAATTAAAGAGTGGATTCATTTTTCACAATTCTTTTCAAGAGTGAATTTGTTACACATTATTTTCATCATCCATATGACTGTTAATGATGTAAACCTATCTGTAGTCTTCAGAGAGGTCAGTAGCATGAGGTCCTGAAGGAAGAAGAGAGAAGAACTTTTCCTGAGAAAAGAAGTTGCATTTTCCTTTGTAAAAACCCTATAAAAAAGGAAGTTCGTAGGTTGCTATATAGGCAGGGTGCAAGAATGCCTGATTCTCACAGGTTGGACCATAGCTGGGTTGTGAGAGGTTCGCAGGTTGCTCTATAGGTAGGGTGCGAGAATGCTTACACGTGGGAAAAACAAGCGTTTTCTCGAATCTTCTAGAAGGAGAAACTTCCATGGTGAGGTGGCATCCAAATGGTTTGGATCTTACTCGCTTTCATGATTTAGTGGGATCATCCAAACCTCCTCACCTTATCCTCTTCATCTTATCAAAGGAGAGGAGATCTCATGGAGAAGGGAAAAGTTGGATTTGGCTTGGGATTGTTAGCTTGGTTAGAGTGGCTTTGAGATTTGCTTTGTCAAGATAGATTGTGAGTGGCTATCAGATACATGGTCTTAGAATCCTTGGAGTAAGAAGTGTGTGGGGAACGAAGGATAGTTGGAAGGGACCTTATGACATCAAGGCCATGGTTGTAATCTCTCTTTCACATTTAATATGATACAATAATATGATTCTTTCCTATAAAGCTTGTTGTGTTTTATTGTATGATTCCTTTATCACATACATAGGTTTATATTGAGTTTATGCTATTACTATCACTTTGGTTGGTTGCGTTCTTTTGCAGGATCATCATTGTATGAGTGTTGGAATGGAGCTAGGATGGTGATGGCGAGAAGAAATGGCGTTTAAACGGTATGTCACCTATCCCTCTTTAGTTAGAAAATTCAATATCTAAAACTTAAGGAAAGTGTCATGTTCTTGTGTGTTTTGTTCTAGATCTAGGTGGATCTAGGGAGATCAGTTAGTGTTCGCACCTACCAATTTATCCTATAATAGATTTCATTCATCTTTGGGGTTTCTTGATAGGCCTAAAATTATCCTCTACATAAATATGATGAATACAAGTATTGAGGTGAATTCCTTGCATATCAGTATATTCCCACACAAATGCATCATAATGTGTTTGCAATATTTTGATAAATTGTTCCTTTTGAGTTTCTTCAAGTTTAGAATTGATATTTAATGTTTTCCCTTGAAAAATTTCAACAACTTCATGATTTGACCCATATATTGATGCATCATTATTTGTTCCTGATGTTGAATCTTCATTATAAGACATTAATCTTGAAAATTTTGACAAAGTTTCCATAGTACAACTTTCTTTAAATTCCTTATCCAAGATATATCTATGATCAAAAGATTTCCCCCATGATATTGAGAAAAATCATAATTATTAATAAAGTTGATAATTTGATTTTCCTCGATATCATTTTTGAAGTTCATGATTTGATCAATTGTTAGAATAGGTTGCACTATTTACTCATTATCATTTGTTTCTTTAAAGCATTGTGAAAAATGAGATTCAATTAAATATTTAGCTGGAGGATAAAGATTCAATTTATTTACTAAATCTCCATATGTAATTGTCATATCCCCTTATATACAAATGATGAAAGTGTTAGTTATAGCTAGCCAAGGTCTTCCTAGGATTAATGGGTGGCCACTCAAATTAGATCTTAGTTGTAACACCATGAAATCTACAAGGTATTCCCAAGAATTTAGGGAGATTATTATATCTTCTAATATACCCTCAGGTTTTATTGTTGATTTGTCAGCTAATTGTAAAACTGTGGGTGTATTATGGAGATTAGACAATTGTAATTTATCCATGGTATATTTTGTCATTACATTGATTGCTTCTCCTAGATCGATTAATGTGTTTGTGATTCCAATATTATTAATGTGAATGTTTACAATGGGATTGCCGAGATCTGCATATTTTTGCATATAGATTTTTCTTGACATAAGATCTGCTTGTTTCGCAACCACTTGTACTATTTGTGGATCTTTATTTTTTCTACCTATTTTCTTGATACACAATTCCTTTATTTTTTCTGCATAAATAAGAATGCATTTTATTTCTTGCAATAATGGAATTTTGATACAAACATTCTTCAATTTATCTAATAAATCATATCCTGTTGGAATGATTTTCTTTTCTAATGCCAACCTTTTTGGAAAAGGTGGTGTACTAGATTGTTTTGTATGATCTATTAGTGATGAAGAAATTTGATTTATTGGATTAGTAGCATATTGATTATTTATTAAATTAGGAGTTACCTCCTCTACATGTTCTTCCACAATAATATGTGCATTTTCTTAATCTAAGATGAATATCATTTACATCAAGATAAGTAATCATATAAGAGGGAAAATTATGTAGCTCAACATTGTAAAAAATTCGTGCTACTTTATTAGTGGGGTTAGCAACAAATTGTGCAGGTAGTTGGGTTGGTTTTATGGTAATTGAAGCTGTTACTGTTGTGAAAGTTGTTTTTGAGGTGGATGATTAAAATATGGTTGTGAGGGATACTGGTTTTGTGTAGGGAATTGGGTGTATTGTTGCTACATAGGATAAGGATGGATATGCATGGTTCCATAGGAATGTCCTCACCAAACTTGTTACCAATATTGATTTTAGATTGGCTATGGCTCCCATGCTTTCCAAGGCATAGGATGGTTCCAATTTTGTTGAGGATATTGTTGAGAAAAATATGGATTAAATTCTTGAGAGAGGTCTTGATATATACCTGGATTCCTCAGATGTCAAGGCCTCGTTTTTGTAACTAAACATAACTTCTCTCTAGCTCCTTGAGTTTATTGGTAGGTTGCTTTAAGTCCTAGTAGATATGGACAGTTTTCTGTAGAATGATTGTCTACACATATACAACAAAGATCAATGTTATCCAAGGGGCACTCTTTTAAAGGGTGTCTCATTCTACATTTTGGACACAAAATATTTAATGTTGCATCCTCTAACTCTTTCTTTTGTTTAATTTTCAATGTATCTAATTGAGAACCAAGAGTACTGAGAATGCCTATTTTAAAATTGTACAAAAGATTGCCAAACTCTACTCACCCCACTAGTGGATGATTTGTTGACCCTAGATATTGAATCCCTAGGTCCCTTACCATATTTGGAATTTCCCCGACAGATATGTGTTAGTCAATTCTATTTCTAGAATTTTGTTACATTAAATTAATCAATCTGGTATCCATATACTTGTGAGACGCCAACCAAATATATGCAGGAGTAGGAAACTAACTCTAAGCTAAGCAAGTTGAATAAAAAATGATTTGCTTGACAAGACACTTCCAAGAATCATAGTCAAGGATATAAGTGCTATGTTACAATGATAAGTTATCTACATGGATTCAATAATTCTTGTAGCTTGATCAAACTAGAAACAAAAATTACTCAAAGGCATGAATTGATGCACACCACACTCGACTGATCACACTTGCATAAATGGAATTGCAGAAATGAAAGTCTACATAGTTCAAATGAGGTCAATTGAATTAATTACAACTTTTAATCACATTCATTTGGTTGACAAGCAAGAGAACCAATTGGTTTTTTGATTACTAAAGAAACTCAGCCTTTAATGCCTAATTCTGTAGGGAAACCACACTTGTAGAAATGAAAGAGTATAAAGGAATGAACAATAAATGAAATGAACAAAGAATGAAATAACACCACACAATAAAAGGAAAATATTTGGGCATCGTATACCAGAGAGAGGGGCCCTGGATATCTTGGCATATACTACCAAGAAGTACTACTATAGATAACTCTTGATGTGCAATAACAAGCTCTTTATTCTAGCATCCAAATGATTACAATGATCCTTCTCCTTCCACTCTGTAACTAGTTTACTAATGAACTATGAAATGAATTATATACTCTCATATTTATACATATATATTCTTCTTCAAAAAAGGAAAATTATTTACAACAAGATGAAATCATATTATAAACAAGTGGATCTACAACCAACAAATATTAGAACCTAAACATGTGGATCTACAACCAACAAATATTAGATCCTAAACATGTGTATCTATCCTCCAACAAATATTGGACTTGATCTAATATTATTTGAATAAGAAAATAAAAACATATTTCATTAGATACATGTGTCCAAATTCGTGGGTATGAATCACAACTTGGTCAAACGACTTAGCTACAAAATTGTAGGCTAGAATGACTAGTTTTGGAAATTTCAACTATACACCCCCTTGTTTTGCAATTTTTGTATATTTTCCTTGCGAGTCACCTAAATGACCCTATTTTTCACAAAACCCGTATTTTATATTTTCTATATTTGATCCAGATGGATGTCGGTGGCCTCCCACCTATTCCAACTGGCTCATTTTGGCAGTTTTTTCCTATTTTTTGGGTCCCTGACTTCTGGGGCTGTTTTGAGGCCCTAAACAACATTTTTAGGGCCCACCACAACCAAAATATACATAGATTCAAGTCTAATGGAAACATATTTATTCCTCGGTGTTGGCATAGGGGAAGACCTAGGGTTCAACGCTTAACATTGCACCAACAAAACCCCGACTACTGGCCCTTTCGACAACACCTAAGAAGCAGGCGAGGTCTCACCCGAGGTAGGAATAAGGGGGGTTACAGGACGCAAGTTTTTATAACCAATATGGGACACAGATCTGTGATAATAACACTCTGCACAATCATCTATTTAACACTTAGTATTAACATGTATTAGTTCATAAGCACCACAGAACATACCCCAAATATAGATCGACACAGTAACAATAAAGATTAAGCATTTCAATCACTTAGAACATAGCACCGAGTTAGATATAACATTTAATTATATTTAAGTAAAGCACTAAGAATCAACATATCTATCTATCGTACATAATAATCAAAGCACTTAGCAGATTCATAGCATAATCAACATAGCACAAAGCAAACCAAAGACACAAGATATACGTTGTTCACCCTAGTGTGGGGATACATCCACCAACCACTTCTCCTTCTTTATTATTCGTCCAGATATTACATTCATTAGCTCTTATGCACTAAGCCATAGAGCCAATATTTGCACCAAATAGGAGATCTGCACACTGAGCACCAGATCTTCCTTCCAAAACTAGGTCAAGGAACATAGCAAAATTCTCTACCGAGCACATAGCCTTAACACATATACATTCTATTGCACAAAGCAACTCAAAACTACTTTCACTTAGATACCAAAACTTTTCTACTTCTACCATACATTATTACTTATTTATACTTTTACAAACCCTTACAATAAGGCCTAATCATGGCTAAAAACCCCATGGGCTAACATCCCATAACCCATTACAAAAACCCTAGAGGACCCCTTACTGGGTCCACATAGCTTGCAAAATTGGTGAGATCCATAATCTTAGCTCCACCTGGGTGCTCCTTTATCGACCAATGTGTTGAAGTCCAAAAGTGGTCCAAACCTGACCAAGGTTTCCTCAAAACTTGGTCGAGGTCCAACAGGCCCCTAACACTCACCTATGACTTGTCCCAAGACACCCAGGTCTGGTCAATGCTGCTTCGAAGGAATCGAGCTTCACTCGAGCTACCTCGACTTGTTGCTTCTTCTAAGCCTCTTGCTCAATGAGCTCCTAGATCGTCTGCTCTGTAACAGGCCCTTCCAAGTGTTGTTCCAATGTTGCAACCACTTGGTCCAATTGAGAGCCCCGTGCCTTAATTTATTTGAACATCTTGTAGGCTTCATCCTGCATAGGTTGTAGATTATGTGCAGATTCCATTACCCTGCCCTGGAGGGCAGTGATCTATTGTTGCACTGCATATTTTTCCTGANTTGGTTGCGTTCTTTTGCAGGATCATCATTGTATGAGTGTTGGAATGGAGCTAGGATGGCGATGGCGAGAGGAAGCGGCGTTTAAATGGTATGTCACCTATCCCTCTTTAGTTAGTAAATTCAATATTTAAAACTTAAAGAAAGCGTCATGTTCTGGTGTGTTTTGTTCTAGATCTAGGTGGATCTAGGGAGATCAGTTAGTGTCTGCACCTACCGATTTATCCGATAACAAGGGTCTAAAGAAAATGGCCAAGAAGGGGTCCAAGGGGGATTTACCCATGTGTATTAATTCAACCCATTTTCCCTAAAATTGATATTTGTATATGAACCTTCCCAAAGCCAATCATTGAATACATGTAAGAGGGTGGGTGTGAGTGGTCACATCCAAAAGTTATTGGGCACGTGGGGGTTGAGTACAATCAGCTTGGGGAAGAGTGTGAGTCAAGGAAGGCAAGCCAAAAAGAGGAAATTTATATGGGCTGGGAGAGCAATTTTAGGGAGTCAAGTTTTTGTGCATGAGTAAGTAGAGAGAAAAGAAAGAGAGCTTGGAGTTGGTGCATCCATGGAGGGCGAATTCTAGAGCATGTTGGAGCGTATTTGGAGCGAATTGGAGCTGGAAAATTGAAGAGCCAAGTTGTTGGTATTTCTTCCTAGCAACAAATTCCCTTGAGTTCCCAGTTGAGAGATTCTTGGTTACCTGTGCCAGAATAACTTTGATAAACGAATGGGATGCCCAAGGAACTGAGATCAATGAAGGGGTACATTCCTTGGGTTGGGCAGGTCAAGAGGATGAGAGTTGGTGGAAAATAGGGATAGTTGTAGGAGAATACCAGTGGGTTGTGGAAATTTTGAGCTGTGAGTGGACAGTGAGAGACCACCCTCTTTTGTGGATTACTAGCCTCAGCTTGGGGGTGACTGGTTGTTGAGATTTGGAACAGTCAGTCTATGGTTGGGTGGAACGTTTGTCCCAAGCAATTGGTTGCACAGCAAAATTAAAAGATAAGTGTCTTGTTTTGTTGTCGTGTTATTTCATGAGTTTATTTGTTGTGCATGAACTTTGTCTATTTAAGAATGATTTATAGGGTGTTGTGTGAATTATTAAGTTGCATTCATGTTATTTTGGTATGTTGTAGATGCTTCAATTTAATGGTAACATTCAACAGTTAAATATGTATGTAGTTTGTAGTTGTAAGCTACATGAATTTAATTAGTTAGCAGAATTTCATTTTTATGAGTTTTCGCACGGTAATGTCCCTCGGTTGGGTTGGGGGGCATTACAGGGGCAAGGTAGTTTTGGTGCATATTGCTAATCCTACAAGGAGTAGGGGTAAAGATGTGGAGGATGTGCAAGTTGAGACATATTCTACAACCAAAAGAATGAACATGACTTTTGGATGCTCGGGCTATGAGTCAGTTGTATTGATAGATATGCATGTTCCATTCTACAAAAGAATTGCATTCTACACTGTTGCAGAATGTGTTGTGGTCATTGTAGTTAGGGATAGAATGAATCTCATGCATTATGAATACATTGTTTCTAGGAAAGGGAGCACCAAACTAGATGAAACATTGTGAATGAGTCCTAATGCTCCAAAAAAGAACATCTTGGTGGTGTTTGTGTTTATTGGGATCTCCCCATCTCTAAGAGGTGCTATCAGGGTAAATCCTTGGAACATTGATGTTGTAACGAAGGCCATGAACACAATCATTTCCATGCCTAAGGGTGAAGCTCAATTAAAATGTGAAAAAACATTGCAGGTATGTTAGTACCGATATAAATATGGGATAATGGGCACATAGTTTCACACATGATATGGAGAGATCATGTAGGGATCACATTTGTAGGTGGTGCTTTGGTATTGGCTTTGGGTTTGGATCTAGGGTAGTATCACTTGATCCCAACTTCAATAAAATTTCAATTGATCACATTGTTTACTCATATAACATGACCAAGTGTAGGGAAATATTGTTGGACTATGATGGTATAGTGATGCCCCATGATTTTATGAACAAAACATTTGAGCCCAAGGTTATTTTTGTTTTGAATAGCTTGTGCAATGTATTTTTATCGTCAGTGGGAGGGGGAGGCAAACTTTAAGTCGGTGGTTCTCTTCATGTGAAATATAGGGGATTGCAATAAAGCATGGTTATTTTATAAGATAAGTCATGTTAGTACTAGAAATAATTTTCGAGTATTATGATTACTTTTAGACAGTGCAGATTTGAGGTTTGCAGCTTGTTTTTGTGAATCTTAAAAGTTCTTCATGATTTCATGATAGCTTAGTATGTTTATTGCTTTGGTTTTGAATGGGTATATAATTTTTAGTTTTTAAATGGAGACAAATGGTTTGAAATGTTATTTTATGATATTCACCTATGGACTCAAGATGCATAATGTAAAACTTGTTTGTAGGGTGCATACTTTGGTAAGTAACAGATTGCAGAGTTTGTAATGGAATTGTATATACACTATTGATGGCTTTACAATAGAAACAAAAGAGAGCACTTTGGTTTGGCTTTTTCGAGATGCAAACCCAAATTTTGGGTCTTGTTAGACAAAGGAACTTTTAGATCACCTTGAGAGCGTGCTTGCAAATGAGCATGTGGTTGTTAAAAGTGTTCAACGTATTTTAGAAGTCAAGTCTTAGGTACGTAGTTTAATAACATAGCTTATAATTTTCAATATTTTTCTCATAGAGCAAGGGACATTTTGTAGTTCATAATTTGATTGCATTATTTATCTATTTTGATGGATCTGTAGGGCATAAGGAAAGGTCTAGTAGCATAGCAACTTCTTTCAACAATGGTGCTGAGAGGGAAATGACTAGATTTTATCTTGTGCATTGGAGATGAAAAGTCATATGAAGACATGTTTGAGGGTATCACATGTGCTATGTCATGACCTACACTTTCTCTAATAGCATAAGTATTTCCATACAAAGTGGATTATAAGCCTAGTAAAGAGAAATACTATCTTGTATCCATTTATTGGCAGTAGTAGCTAAAAATAAATGGATACATTTGGTAAGAAATATGTTCAAATGCAACAATGTGCAAGCATGAAGTTGTGAAGAGGACAAAACTAACTATGGGTCATTGTTATCTCATTGGAGAAAGAATTTTCTATATATGGTTGAAGGAATGAAGTTGTGAATGCAATTTACCAATCTAGGAGTTACAAGAATCTCTCAAGTAAGTTTATTCAACCCTTCGATGTAGTAGTGTGGGTGCTCTTACACATGGTCCATGGATCATTTAGTTTTTCATGTAAGTAAATACATTGTAACCATGTAGAGTTATTTCATAATATGCTTTTGAAACCATTGTCATTGAATTCCATTGTGACACTACTTGGTTAAAAAACATATTTACACTATTGCCACTGGAGTTCTAGGTTCAAAGGACTAGATTCCAAGGTGTAATATGTGATTTCAAATCAACCTAAGCCTTGGGAGCTAAGCCTTGAACTTAGGGTTGTCTCTTCTACCTTTAAGAACGAGATAATAGATGGATTTATTTTTTGAGTTGTTCTCTTCAATGTTCAACTAAATTCATCTTAAAATGTGCTTCATCTCTCCCAAGTCACCACTATCCAAGAAGATAGCATTTCTTCAATATTGTGGCTCAGGCCTTCTCGTAAACCAAGTATATAATTTTCTTGAGGGCAATAATACATTTTATTTATTTGTGGGCATATTATTGATATGAATTTAGTGTTGATTTCCTTTTGTTTTTCCAACGGTTAAAGTAATATATTCTTTTATTATTATTTAATATGCAAAAGGATCACAACTGAAAGATAGATATCCACAGAACAATAAGATATATCATCAGGGAAACCCCCAAGGGGGAGAAAACCCTGCAAAATTTCCTCGATATATATTCCTCCAACGTGTACAATGTCATACAATGTTATTTAACGAAATCAAGACCAAAGAGACCGAGACACGAACCAAGAATAGCCTCCTAGATAAGTGTGTACTAGTCTCTTATACTTATATTCAATGAGTGATAAAAATGACTCGATGTAACCTCTATTTATACTCTAAAATACCTAAAAGACATGACTTATCAATAAACCCTTTCACAATTACACTTAGGAATAACCAATATAATTACACTTGGGAATAACTTCCGAAATTACATAAAATCTCAACACTCGCTCTTAATGAGGAAGGTATTCTATCTGGCACAAACTCTGTCGCCATCCACACGAGCTCATGACCATTGACTGTTGGACACACGAATCTATGCATCACAGGAAATCCATAGTGACTTCAAAGCATGCATCCAGGGTCGGTGGGTAGCTCTCAATAGCTACAACATGTCATCATGAGACTATCCAGTTTCCCGCATAAAACTCAGATATCTTATGCATGACATCCAATACCCTGCGATAACATGTGTACCTCATCTCTTCAACATGCATCTAGGGCCATGGTTAGCTCTCCAATAGCTACAACATGTCATCATGACATCCACTACCCCGTGATAACATCTGAACCCATCACTCCCTCTGAAGAGGGACTACGCCGAGCTTCTCCTTGAAGTACTCGAACTTCATCCTTGACAATGGCTTTGTCAGCACATTCACATCCTGCTCATCGATAGCCACATATTGGAGCCTCACTGCTCCCTTCCGCACCATATCCCTGATATAGTGATACCTGATTTTGATATGCTTCAACCTATCATGAAACAATGGGTTCTCTAACAACTTTATACAACTCTAGTTGTCGCACAAGATACAGGTCGCCTCCATCTCAATATCAAATAATCTAGTCAACAATTTTTTAAGCCACACTGCTTTGTGACTTGTTGCACATGCTGCCACATACTCTGCCTCAACCGTACTGAGTGATACACATGATTGCTTCTTACTAATCCGTGAAATCATACTAGATCCCAAAGTGAAGAAACATCCTAATGTACTTTTCTGGTTTGCAACACTATCGACCCAATCTAAATCTGAATATCCAAGTAGATTGATCTCACTATCTGCAACAAACTTGAGCTCATAATCCATTGTACCTTTAAGGTACCTCGTCACATGTTTTACTGCAATTAAATGAACACGTTTGGGGTCAACCATGTACCGACTTAGGGTGTTCACAGCAAAACATATATATGGTCGTGTATTTTTCAAATACATTAATGATTCAATCAGCTGCATGTATAATGTAGCATCCACAACCTATGAAGTTGTATCATCCAACAACTTCATATTTGATGCCATTGGTGTAGCCATCGGTTTACAATCCAACATCTCGAACCTCTTCAGGATCTCCACAACATATTTTCCTTGATTTAGGAAGATCTCATTCTTCCTCTACTACACCTCTAGACCCAAAAAGTAGTGCATCAAACCTAGGTCTTTCATTTCGAACTCTGCAACGATTTTTCTCTTACACTCAGTGATGAGCCTCTCCACTCCTGTCAAGAACAGGTCATCCACATATAGTAGTAATATCACTAGTCTATCATCCTCAACTTTGAAGTAAAGGTTAGGATCTGCATTGATCTTGGTAAATCCCAAGCTCATCAGAAAACCATCAATCCAATCATACCATGCTCTCAGTGTCTGCTTCAATCCCTATAATGCCTTCTTTAACCTGCACACATGCGTTTCCCTGTCATGTGTCTTGAATCCATGTGGTTGTTCCACATAAACCTCTTCCTCAATTACCCCATTCTAAAATGTCGTCTTCATGTCCATCTGATGAACCTTCCATTTCATCACAAAAGGCTGTTGAAAGAACATCCCTTATTGAAGTATATCTTTCCACATGAGAAAAAGTCTCCTCGTAGTCAATTCCTTCCTTCTAAGAAAATCCTCATGCTACAAATCTAGCCTTGTATTTATCAATGCTTCCATCTACAACATGCTTCGTCACGAATATCCACTTGGAGTTCACAACTGATTTTTCCTTAGGTCTAGAAACCACATCCCAAACGTCAATCTTCACTATTGATTGGTATGATCCAGATTATTTTCGGCACGAAATGAGAGTAGAGATATAATAAAGAAATGTATAGAGATATCTCAAATATCCAATAATATAACATAAATGTATCGGATATGCAACCATAAACACAGAGATACAATAATACACATTTTTTTATTAATGAGCGAAAATGTACAAAGACTGTAAAAATACAGAGTGAAAGACTCGCTAGAATGGTGGCAGCTTATCTATGAGAAGAGATGTGTCTACTACTCGCATTCACAAGAAGATGATTTTACAATGAGGCTCCAAAGGCCTTTTTATCATAAAGAAAATACAAAACCCTAACCACGGGAGATGAAAAGCCAATGGTTTTGTGGACCCCGTTTTGGGTAGTTTGGTGTATCAACTTCCCGGGGGTGTAACTTTGGCATACGATCTTCGTTTGGGGCACACGACAGCTCGTTGGAAAGGTATCATCGAGGATATTCATTTTGGGGGCTCAATCAGAGCCTTCGACTATTATTGAGAAGCTCTGTCCCGAAAAAACCTTCATTTAGGCCCTCAAAATGGCCCAAAAAGTTAAAAACTGTTAAAAATAGTAAATTGCCAAAATTGTCAAAAATTTGTTTTAAGCTAGTTGGAAGAGGTGGGTGGCCACTGATATCCACCTGGATCATGGTATTTCTCAACCATGACATCCTTCCATTCTTTCTTTCCTGCAGCTTCTTCATAGACGGTAGGCTCTACATCAATGATATCACACAATAATGCCACATAGTCGGGATACGATTTTGGTTTCTTGACTTTCCTAGACGATCCATCATGGGCACCATATCTCTCTGCATATTTGATGGCCTCTTGTGCCCAAGTTGGTCTTCTCTTTTGTGTAGGCTTCTCCACAGGTCTCTATGGTTTGGCCATATCTCGATCCTCATGAATGGATTCCTTTGCTTCCACTTCTCTTGTCTCCACAGCTCTAGGAACTCCATTCTCTTCGTCATGAGATTCCCCTACATGACCTGCTTTGACTTGTGAAAACCTACATCCTCATCGAAGGTGACATCCCTGCTAATCTTGATCTTCCAGTGATTGAGAATTTATACTCTATAGGCCTTCGATGTGTCATTGTACCCAACAAATGTACCTTTCTTTCCATATGGGTCCAATTGTGTTCTCTTGTCCTTGGGGACATGCACATATACAGGACAACCAAATATCCTCAGGTGGCTGACCTCTGGCTTATCTCTTGAAAACATTTCCTCTGGTGTCTTGTTTTCAATAACTCGATGGGTCTTATGTTTTGTACATACACCATTGTCATCGCAGTTTTTTTCCATAGATACAAAGGTAAATCTTGATCATGGATCATGGCCTTCACTGCTTCCATAATCGTCCGATTCTTTCTCTTTGCCACTCCATTTTGCTGCGGATTATAGAGAGTAGAGGGCTCCCTCTTAATCCAAACTTCTTTGCAGAAATCTAAGAATTCATCTTAGGTGAATTCTCCTCCATTGTCTTATCTCAACGTCATTATCTTCCTTTCTGTTAGGTTTTCTACTAGTGCCTTGAATTCCTCGAACTTACCAAATACTTCACCTTTTGACCTGAAGAAGTAAATCCAAGTTTTGTGTGAGTAATCGTCAATAAAATATACATAATATATGTACTCTCTGAGTGATGGTGTCGCCATCAGTCTGCATATGTCCGAGTGTAGAATATCCAAGACTCGTTTAGCTCTATTATCACTGCTTGGAAAGGGGTTCTTCACATTCTTGCCTTGTTCACAACCTTTGCACACACCATCTGGATGAACCTGAATCTATGGTAGTCTTGTTACCATCTTGCTCAAGATTGGTAAAGCTCTGTAGTGCATATGGGAAAATCTCATATGCCATAGCTCACTTGAATTCAAAATGTCGTGAATCAATGTTGAATCTGAGCGTCCCTTTAATTTATACAATCCTCCTTCTTGGAAACCGATAACAACTACATCATCAAACATATTTCCTTCTGACCACGTGAGAACTTCTCCATCTACAAATGCAACCCTGGAACCCTTCTCATCCAAAGTTGAAATCGAGAGAAGTTTCTTCTTCAAACCTGGTACATAAAGCATGTCCTTCATCCTCATTGCCTTCCCAGAATCTAGTTTGTAGGAGGCCTCTCCTACTCCTTTGATCAGATACTGATAATCATCACCCAACTTCACATTATGAGGTGAGTCTTTATGAATTAAGTTTGACAAAGAGCCTTTATACACTGTCATGTGCTTAGAAGCACCGCTATCCACCAACCAAGTATCATTTCTAGGGGTGACTTCCTGTGAGAGATGATATTAGGACGTAGTCATCATCACTTGAATCATCTTCTCTTGCAATTTTCTTCAGTGGTTCATCATCTTCATCGGCATAAGCATGATGCCTCTTGCCCTTTTCCTTTTCTTTTAGTTTAAGAATAAAGGGACAAAATTTTACAATGTGTCCCAATTTTTCGCAATAGAAACACATCACATTTGAATAGTCTCTTCGATTCTTCTTCGAATTTTGAGGTTTCTTTGGGGATGAGGGTTCCTTCTTACTCCTTCCTTTCCTTGTATGAGTAGCTAAA